>JAITYZ010004155.1:0-12860 GCA_027744595.1 Paronellides praefectus
TCATTTAGAAGCATCAAGTTAAATTATCTTAATGTAGCTTATCCCTTCCAAGTCACGCTGGTCTTGCCACCTTTCACCAAACTGGAAAACATTTGGCGTGTGTTTCCAAGCATGCACCACAAAGTCCACCAACGAGTTGATCAACAACTCTGTAGATGGTTCCTACTTTCTCGTCTTCTAATCTTTACTTCCCCTACTTTGTTGTCAAGCCACATTGCATGCATCAATCTCATAATAGCAAAACATAAGAGCATGAATAACTCTGCATATATATTATTCCACTGTCAATTACTTCAGATTTTCAGGTGACAAAAAACAAAAGCTCAAATTTGCCAATATGTATTTTTTTGCCAGTCACATAGCTTGTGCTCTGTTCAGAGACCTGCTCTTTAACCGGTGACAAGCCGGTTTTACATTGCCCCTAAATTTCTCCTCCACCACCACATCAACATCAACCCTTTCCCTCTTGTGTCGCTACTGCCCCAACTCTTGCTCACTCTTTTCCACAGCTCTTGTTGCTCTCTCCCGTTACGATGATACTAACATTATACATTTTATTATTTTAACAGTTCTAAATATTTTTTCAAGTTAAAATTCAAGTAAGCCATGCATGTGGTAAAACCACTGACAAGACTAATTTCAGAATACGGATTACAAATTTATTTACAAAATTTATTTCCGATTCCTAACGTTTTCCTTTGTAAATAGAAAATAAAAGAATACCCTATATTAAGAATAGGTAACTATTTATCATACTTTTTAGTTTAATCTGTATTTATTGAATAGAAGATTAGCTAAATAAAAGTGTATTAGTTACTATTTAATCTAATACTGCGAAAAGCATTACCATCTACTTTTCAAAATCAAAATTTCAAAAATGAAAGCAGAAATTTATTTTTAAACGCATTTTCACTGACTCCTTTGTAGAGAATATTATGCATTCGATACTTTACCATAATTATTATTATTGATTTGGCAAAATTTTATACGTTATACATTTCCGATATCATGTTTTACATATTATCAGTTAAGTTTACTTTAATAATATTTAATCATCAAAAATAGTTAATAAAATGTGAAATATCAAAACTTTAATTCTATTTTTCCGAATCCTTTTTTTGAAACGACAAATTTGATTCCACCCAAAATTTAATTAGGTCAAACTCGTTTGTAAATTTATTTATGTATCAAAATTGAATGATTTCAATGAATTGTTATTGTGATTTGAAAATGGAACGTTGATATGTGAAATTTAATTATTTAAAATTAAAATGACTAAGTTTAAAATTGAATCATTGCATTGCAAAATTAAAATTGTATTGTTGAATTTGGAAATTAATAAATCTGACATATAAATATATATACATAAGCTCAAATTTATTGTGTGGTATAGAGTTACTTGGTGCACCATTTTGATCAAATTTTGATACATGTTTTTAGTGTGGATTTATACAATCTTATCTTGTACAATTTTAATGGTAATTAAATGCGTTAAATTAAATCACATTTTTAATTATCAACTAATTAATCTAAGATTTACTACACAACGTAATTTTTATTTTATGATATGTACATATGTGGGTAAAAACCAATTATAACATGTTGTAAGCTCGAAATTTCATTCAAGTTCCTTAAATTATTTCTCAGTTGCATTAGCCAGAGACCACTCACGAAATGGAAACTTCTCAATTGAACCAGCGAATTCTCCATCTAGAAGACTTGAAGCACCTGCCATGGTAACCTGGAAAAGAATGAAACAAAATGGTAGCATCAAATTAATAGCACGATTTTATACTTTTTACAACCGTAACTGAGACAATTTAAATGCTTACGCACCTTCACAAGCGGTTCGTCTGAGGCCAGGATAAGAATAGTCAATTTCAAATTTTTCAAAACCAGAGTAAAAAGAGTGTCGGTCATCTTTGGCATCTTGTCCAGTCCTTTTAATGTCAGCTTCTTAAGTTCTGAAAAAAGAAAAAAAAACATATTATTCTGAATAATTTATTCATATTTTCACAGCATATCTTAGCCCCAGAAGCAAAAGTAGTACTTACTTTTCAATTTGAGGAAGACCGGATTTTTCACGTCTTCACCGACAAAAGCAACATTGCCCAGATTTTCACAATACTCCAAAGAGACTTCCTCCAAACCGTAGATTCCTCCATTCGCTTTCTCATAGAAGGCACGCCCAGATGGATTATTGATGAATAACTTTGTTGTTGGGATGCCCATTCACAAAAAAATCCAAGAAACTCTTCTCCTCCTCATCTTCTTTGATTTCAATTTCCGGAGCCAGCTGAGAATTAACCGTTAAGTAATGAGTCATTACTAATGACCAACAATTGATTTAGTAAACTGACACACCCTTCGAAAGTGCAAGAGATCATTCCATCCAAGAAATGGCAACACGTGGCCTTCAATCTAAAATTAAGAAAAAAATGAATAACTATTGATAATGAAAGTCTCAAACCCTAAATGAGGAAATTATTTAGACCAAGCAAGGTTTAATTGATTAAATTAACCATGTCACTTACCACTTCTTTAGAAATCTCGGTTAAATTCATTTTGATGAATTCGGCTTGACTAAACGGTAAATGTACTATACACTATGTAAGGGGAGAAGAAGTCCAACAATTAAAAATTAATTATTAACGTATCTTCAAATATCTCATTCTAAAGCTCCGATTGAGTAACATGGAAAAAGGTGTTACTTTTACATTTACATATAATTTTACAGATATAGTCAAACCTAGCTTTTAAGGAAAATACCATTTAAAAAAATTCATTACAACTAACTTATTGTGGATCAATCGAAATGAGCACCACACAAGAAACAAAAATGTTCAACAAGCCTAACTCACCAGATTAGCTGCGTAGTTCTTAGTTTTAATTTCCAAAGAAAGGGCAATAAGATTTTTTATAGCAGCTTCTCTTCAAATAAGAAAAAAAATCTTTATTTTTTACTTTCAGCAATTCATTTCATTTGGCATCAATCCACCACGCATTTTGATTAAGTTCCCGTACTCGAATTTCAAATGTTCATACTTCCTCGTTCTTTGCTTTCTTGATGACTCCTACAAATTTACGTTTGCACGTTGTGTGACTCACACAGTGTAAGTTCTTTCACGTTGCGTTACAATTTTCCGGATTATTTTTTTACGCGCAAAAAAGCCAATTTCCAGGTAAGTAGTGTATAGTGTACATTGAATACATACTATGTATTATATATATACTCCTCATTTACTATACTACCTGTTTTCATAACTCCTTGAACGTAAATTGCTTGCTGGTACGGAAGAGAGATGATGATGAGATGATCATGTTAAAAAGTTAAGAACAAAATATCAAATCAGCAAGAAATGTTCAACCCAATGATTTTATTTTGTACATATTTCATTGGTATTCCAGCCAAATACAGCCAATTTATTTTAAAAACCCATTGAAAAGGAACGAGTTGCTGACTAAACCAAGCTGATAATAAAATCACGTTCCCGTAAAATAAAATAAAATTCTATCAATAAACATGATTATGATTATCCTGTATCTCGAAAGTCGAAACATATATATATATATGCACCCAAATATCTATATTATGTATCATATTGACAAAGTCAGCTTTCTTTTAAAGACTTGAGGCAAATCAATATTGCTGGCTTTTGTGCGGACAAGCACGCTTCTTCCCATTTATTTGCTACCCAGCCTCCCAAAATAGGAGTAGTGATACTCTTAAAAACATTTTATGTTATGTGCTGCCCATATAATTTTTATCATTTTAGGTTTCTGGAACACGCAGTTTTCCTTCCTTCCTTCCTCGCTCAATTTCCTCAAAACCATTTATAATATTGCCATAAATGAATGGAGGGTCACCCAAGCTTGGATCAACATGGGTGGAATAATCACGACAAATATATAGCATGTGATGTGATGTAAGTGAGCTGATGAAAAGTGATTTGATTAGAATTAAAGCCAAGTATGCTAGAACACTAGCCCATATGAAATCATGTACTCTTTTCAATGAAAATTGTGTGTAGGAAGAAGATCCCAGATACACGAAAAATGCCTATACATTTTGAGATCGTGCTCAAATACTTCCAGATAGCCAGAAAGACTTTTTTTTGGTAAAAGTTTCACGTCATTTTGGTGTACACAGACAGACATAAACGAAATGTTACCACACAAGACCATATATACGTATGTACTTAGGTAGTAATAACCAACAGCATGTCTTTACACAACTTCAAAACAAGCCAACTTTTTTTCTACGAGAAACTGGAACTTAAACTGATAATAATTTTTATTGCTATATCTGATGATGATGAGGGTGAGCATACCAAAAGGATAAATAAGTAACTAATCTTATCATCTTCTTCTAGAGAACAGAAGGGAAAGAAAGAGCATCATGTTAACAAAATAGAGGAACACAGTTTAACCTCACATCTCTCTCTGGCCATATCTGCTACCTTTTGCTGCTGCTTCTGCTGGACAAGCTTTTTTACTCTCGTCTGTTCGCTATACAAATATTTTTTTATTTATACATTATTTCATGTTACTGATGATACGCTATCTTAATTCTAAACTCAACTATGTTTTTTGGCATAAACATATATATTCTTCATTCTTTCTTTCTGGCTGTGTACAAAAAAATGGATAGAGGAAAATTGTTTCGCTGGTGAGCAGATGGTGACAGTGTGCTCTATGGAGCAGGTACGCTGGTATAATAATGGTGAAAGGGTGAAACTTAAACATATATACAATATACATACATACGTACATAATGTAATACATTTGTCTACCTGCCTATTGTAGCTAACTTGCTTTCCTTTAATGATACACTTTATTACGTTTTCTTTTGTTATTTGTTGTCAGTAGGTAACTTCACACAAGAAGCTTGAGAGGAGGAGCGGTAGCAGTAGATTGGATACATAAAACACAGAAAAACACAACAAAAGTCATATTTTATTTTATTTTATTACCCAACCATCACCCTTTTACCACCACACACATGGGACCTGAATAAATTCTAATTATTTAGACAGGTAAGAAGAAAGCGAGTACGTATATCTAGAACGACAAGCAGAGTGGGGAGTGGGGGGTAAGGTAGCAGTCATAAATACCTACTAACTCATATCTCATCTTTCTTCTTCTTCTTTTTTTTTTTTTTTTTTTTTGAAAAATATAGAAGAACGGTGACTAGTATACTACCTCATAATAAGGTTTAAAGCGTATATTGTAGGTTTTAACAGAAAGCGAATTTATAAAAAATAAAGAAAAATAGCTAGAATCAACGATAAAGAGAACAAGTAGGAGAGACAGAAAAAAGAAATATAGCTGGGCAGACAGATACAACAAGGCACATACACTAGCATATGTACTTCCGGTGGTGCTCATAATCCTCATGAGGAAAAAATACATCACCATCACACCAATTTTCCTTTTTCTGTATCGCTATATATATCCATCCACACCACACAAGCACACCAACGCACACACATGCTACCAAAAACTTTTGTATTTTTTTTTCTGTAAGTTGACCTCATCATGCATTGAAATTTATATGGGAAAAGTTGCGGTCGAGTTTACTTGGCTGGAAAACTTGGTGAAGTGTGTATGTATGTATGCATGGTATATGAACTATAATATGGAATATGGACAGTGAACCATGAAAAAAGCCATGGTTTTGATCTACATTCACACAGTCATATAGCCAGAGAGAAAGTGAACATCACGTCATCATCTGCTACTGCCATGAACGTGGTTATTTCTTGATTCCTCCTCACCATCACATCAACTCCCCACTTTTCTACCAAACCATATTATTACTTTAAGCTTGTGAGTTTTAACACAGCAATCTATTCAAACCATCTATCTACCTTGCAATTTAATAGCCACCAGCACCTCTCTGCCGTCACAATTTTTGCCTTTTTTTTTTTGCTAGAATCACGATCAAGCCAGGCTTTGAGTCAACCGCACACACAAACATACACAAACACATGACACGGCACACCAGGGAAGGTTATTACTATTACACAATCAATGAAATTGCCCAGGGAAAGTGAACAAGAATTTAGTGGAGAAAAAAAAGAGAATGAGGATCCTCCATTCGTTATTATTTGGCAACAGTATAGCACCAACACCAGGGTCCCTGCTTTTGCTTTTCTCTCTGATTGTGGGAGAATTTCGTAACCAGGCAAAAAAACTACAACTAGCAAATTCTCAGAGGATTTTTATTTTTCACACAACTTATCCAGCATACATCCAGCATACAACATAATATATATTACCACAAAAAAAAAATTAACCTGAAAACCACCCTACTATATACCCATTTTCCACTTTCACTAGCACCAAAAAGGAAAGTTATCCAGAGAGAATGACTAGACTAATAAAAACGAAACCAGAGCAGAGTAAAAAGGTATCGGGTACAAAGAAGAAAGTGTAGCAGGGTAGAAGCAGCATCAACGGTCACGGAATCGTGAACCACACCAAAAGCGTAAGCAAGCAGTATTACACACTTGAATAAGGAGAAAATTGGCTCAAATGTTCCTTTGTTGCCGGTTAGTTAGCAACACCTACAAAAAAAGTACAGCAGTAACACAACATCCATATAAATACGATAAGCTCAAGAGAGAGAGAGACAGAGAGAAACAGAGAAAGAGAGAAAGTTACAAGGGAAAATAAATGGATAGATGGATGGATTGTGGAGTGATTCATTGTGAAAGTCTCTGAAGAGCGGTAAAAAATAGCTCCCTTTTTTCGTCGTCCTCCTGGAAAAAAAATTACCCAAGTTTTTAGTTTACTGATCTTCTTAGTTCCAGAGTACTACTTTCAGACTTTTTTTTAAAAAAAGAAAAAAGAAGACGAAATTTTCGTCAAGTTTATTTTAGTAAACCAAAGAAGAATCAGGATCAGATAATAAAAAGTACAAAAGATTAGAGGGCACATACACACACCACCACACATTCAATTCAAAAGTTGAGCGTGAAGCAGAGAAAAAGAAATGAGTAAAAAGTTTTTGTGCTCACGGAGAGCGAAAAAAACACAATTATACTTTCTGTCACTGCTGTTTGCTTTTACTTATTTTGAGAGACTATGAATGGGGGTAATGATGATGATGATGATCATCATCATCATGATAAAAAAAGTAGATTAGTAAGTAAGTGGGAGAAGTTGATAGGGAATGTGTGCCATCTCTCTCCCTGGCCACGTACGTGGTCCATCCTACTCTTCTGGGTGCTGCTCCTCTTATCCCTTGAGAGATTTGAACTCTTTAAAAATGTATAATAATAAACGTGTATACATAAATATATAAATTTGTATAGAAATATATTTGTAACTTTTTCCACTATTTTTTTACTCAATGGGACTTTTCAACTTGCTAAACTGGAGGAGACTTCGATAACAAAAAAAAATGTTTTTTTTTCTTCATCTCCACTCCCAGCCATATTCTTTCTTCCAACAGATTAATTTTTTTAGCCCTTGTTCAGGATTAGGAAAAAGTAGAGATCCCAAGCTGGTCTTTTACTACAAGTTTTTTTTATATATTTCCCAGCAGGAGAAAAAGTTTATTTTTTATTGGGCTTCTTTCAAGTGAACTAATTGGACAATTTTGTTTGTTTGTCTACCCTAAAATGGAAAGTTATCTGGGATTTCAATGTGTGGGTATACATGTATAACAGGAATGTATGTATATGAGTGTGGAATCAAGCATCAAAGGTTTTCTAACAAAAAAAAATAACAAATTAAAGTTGAGTTAAAGATAAAGTTGTGAGGATGATGGGGGTGTATAGAGATGAGCATTTTAGCAAATGTAGTTTTATATATTATGGAGTAACTCCGATAAAACATCTGGGTTTAGTTTGTCAATAGATCTTCCGTTCCGATCCTTTTGATCTTGATAAACTGCTCAATGGACACAGAGATTTTAAGTTTGGTTTAAGTGCTTAGGCTCAGCATATTTTGATGAAATGAGATAAAAATCAATATATTTTGATGACGACTTGCAGATTTGGAAGTAAAATGAATGTAATTTTGTAAATATATATGTACCCATATTACACATTAAAACCAGATGACTACCAATTCAAACTTGAAGTAATTTATTCAATATTGTTATAATGAGAAAATGTTTGTTGTTAAAAAAAAATATATTACACTATAATCTCTACCACTACTACTTCATAGAGAGATTAGTGAACAGTTAAACAACATTTTTCTAGTGTCTAACCCTTTTTCAACTTTTCGTTTGTTCAAGAACGCGTTAGTAAACTAATTTCAAAAAGGCATTGACTGCACATACTATATGTGATTGGATTCTAAACTGCAGTTGTAAGTAACGCAAAAAAAAGTGTGAGAAAAAACAGCTGAAATTTGGGATACCTTAGAAAAAATACAAAAGGAATCAGAGCTTCCCCTTTCCTCTCTCTACTTTCAAGTCATCCTTCATTCCACTCCATTAGCTCAGGTAATAACAGAGGAGTAGGTAGGTAAATATTTATGTATACTACCCATTCCCATCTTCAACAACCTACCTGCCTACCTTTACACAACTTGCAATAAAATGTCTCAAGGTGGGAAAGTAAAAAACTTGCCTATCGAATCCATACATTTGACATAGAGCACAAAGCTGTAGTAGGAATCATAGCATCATGATCCCTTTTCATTGAGGTGAATTGGTGTGGATGATGATCATGATAATCATTGTAGCACGCATCATCACTAAAGTAGAACACACACATATTATCCCATCCTCGCACACTCTCCACTTTCAAAATAGAAGCATTGTTATATTGTTGGTTACATAAAGTAATTTGGGGAATGTAGCAGAAAAAAATGCATAGTATAACACGAACATAACTTGGCAGTGCCACAAGAGGAAAAAAAAGAAGTTTGATCACCCAAGGAAGAAACGGAGAGAGAAGCGGAGTGTGTACACTACTTGTAAAAGTAAATTCAATCAATTTAAAGAAAAAAAGGAGAGAAAAGAAGCGTAAAGAAAAAAAAGAAAGGAAGAAGCTAGAAGGAGAGAAGGAGCTAACAAGTACCCAAATAATAAAAGGTTGTAGGCTGAATATCAACCAAGAGCATGGAAAATAACAACAGAGAAGTATAAAAAAATACTACACTGGCATGAGAGAGAGAGAGAGAGAGAGAGAGACAAGTTACTTATTTTGTTTTGTGTGAGGTGAAGAAGTGTTGAAAAATTGACGGACTGTAAGAGAATAAGAAACACACTTGTTCTTATTTCTTCTCTTCACCAACTCGCCAAGTTGCCAACTCAACTTTTTTTTTTGTTTTTGGTCGTCACCACACACAACTTACCCACACCCACACATTTTATAGGAGGAAAATGTTGCATAGCTATATAATATAACATAATAATACTAAAAATATACTAATATGCATATATCTGCTCTCCGCACTTTTCTCAAAGTCCTCATCATATCATCGTAACACCATATAGTATCCCATGTACCCACCTTTCCTTTTAATTGGGTCATTAAAAAGTACATCAAAGCAAAGCTGCTCACTCAGTCTCCATCCCCCTGGGTTCTTTGTGTTTGTGTGCTTTTCTTGAAGAGTGCTCATTGATTCCTTTTCTCTTCTCTGTCTCTGTAGTAGGAGCAGCATCAGTGGTTCTGGATGCTGACTAGCGGAATAAGAGTATTATTGCTACTATGGGAACTGAGAGGAGCATTAGAAGGGAGAGAGAGAGGAGGAAGAAGAAGAACATGTTTAGTTTAGCTAGGAGGAAGTGGGAGAAAGAGTGCCTTGGCAGGGATTAGCGTGAAGTCCCATTAGCACCCGACCAGCTCACACACATACTTATATATACTGCGTAGGTACACATCCACCACACCAAAGCCGCCACCACCACCACCACCTTAAAAAGCAATCAAAAGAGAAAGAGAAGAAGAAAGAAAGTCTGATAGAGAGAGAGAAAGAAAGTGAGCTTAATAGTCTCCCTTGTACTGTATTAAACACGACAAGACCAACACTTTTCATGACAATGAAGAACGGACATTTCACACAAAAAACATGCCCAGCCACCACCGCACACATCGCACTTGCCCCTACACTTTTACACTTTTTCTTTTGATCATTCGAGTTGGATGGTAACCTGAGCAGAAGAAGAAGAACAAGAAGATGCCTGCCGGCATAAAAAAAGAAAGAAAAACTTTAGTATGGAGGAGAGGACATGAAGAACATGACATGCTTACACACTTGATTAAATATAAAAACATGAGAAAAGGCTGGAAGCTGAGATGAGCACATAAAAAATTACCAAGTAGTGGGTTGGGTTCTTGGAAGCAGCAGCCAGACTTCCAAACAGCATAGCAGGATGATGGACGGCTCATCCGATCTGATCATCACCAATACAGGTAATTATTTTAGAGACTGTATACGGATCCTGCTCATAATCATCATGGTTGTGTGAGAGACCAACTATTAGTTAGTGCGACTATTTATTTTATTCCTTTCCAAGTAACCTTGTACAAGTTTTACCTGTAATCATCTTCTCTACATAAAACTCATGTGTATAATATGTCAAACCGAAGAGAGAACAAAATTCGTTTGGTTTGTAAGCCTTACAGGTTTTTATTTTAAATCTCTAGTTTTTGCCTTCCGGTACCTTCCTCATATGTTCTTTATTATGTATTCCACCTGTCAAAACTACATTTATAACTCTCAACAAACTTATAAAAAATATCAACTTTCACTTCCAACATTAATATTTTTAATAAGATTACTAAAGCAAAAATTACACAAAAGTAAGGTTTGAAGAAAGCGTATATATTCTTGTGTTTATATTATGTAATTTATATTACACCTACTTGTGTTTATATGGCTATCGTGTAATTTGATCCTGTTTATCGTGACGATGAGGATGGGAAAGCACAAGGAAAACTTTTTTATGTGGATAATTTTCTCATTGTCAGAAAATTAAAGAATTTTCTCACGGTTAGTTTCACTTATCCTTTTCCCCTTCCCATTTTTGTCGCCCTTCCTTTTTTCCCAACAAAATCTTATGTCTAACAACTTAATTGTAACGCTTAATGATACACATAATATAAATATACATCCTTGGAAGAAGAAGGAGAAAAAAGTTTTGACAAATTTGCGCACAAAAACTACAGGATACATACATGTCGCCCAAACCAAACCACCATGCATGCATTATCCCTCATTTATGTACTTTGTCATCTTGTTTTATTTTTTTGTTTGAATATACCTGCCACCGCCGCCGCCTCATTTTCAAGTTTTGCTTTCTCTTGTCCCCTTCCAGCAATAAACTAATTGCTTGCTTAAATGTATATATTATACATTTAGGTAGGTATATATACATACATGTTTCT
The DNA here is from genome assembly GCA_027744595.1 of Paronellides praefectus. Classification (NCBI taxonomy): domain Eukaryota; kingdom Metazoa; phylum Arthropoda; class Collembola; order Entomobryomorpha; family Paronellidae; genus Paronellides; species Paronellides praefectus. The sequence continues at coordinate 11,355 of JAITYZ010004155.1, forward strand.
GCTATTGTCATAAAATAAAAAAATAAAATTTGTGCAGACATGATTACATTAAAAGAAGCAGCAGTAGCATCCCAAACAACAACAGCAACAACATTATCATCGTCACAGAATCTATTACTGTATTATTTCCCATTTATATTTTTTGCAAAGCATACATCCGGGTAGCATCATCATAAGTTTAAGATGATATAAAGTATATAAACCTGTTTGTTAAAAAAAGAAACAAAGAAAAAAGACAAAGTGAAATTGTAGCATCAAAGCACACACAGCATACTTATATAGCCCGACAGACAGTAAGATGACAAGGGAAAAACTTTTCTTGCTCAAGACTCTCTCACAGAGACAGGATGACTAACTGAGGGAAAGTAAGTTAGTTTGGTGGACTTTCTAAAAAGAATCTCCTTTTTCTTCTTTGATGAAAGTGTAGAGAAAAAAAACACTTTTCTTTTTTTGTTGCTGGTCCTCTGTTTGCTTGCAAGAAATGCCTATATTCTTTTGTTGTTGATACTGCCATGCGTTTTGTAGTTACTATTGTAGTGCCTTGAGTTGAAAAGTAGAAAAAGGAACAAGAGGAAGATCAGAGTAGAATTAATGATGATGGTGGCGATAGCACTTTCTCTCGCGCCATTAACCCCCCATCTTTTCCCTTTCCACTCTCATTTCATTTATGAAATTGTTCTTGCTCTTCCACTCCTCTTCTCTTGATGCTGTTGTTGATGCGACGGTGATGATGGCTGTGCTCAATTTTGTTTTTTCTTCTTCTTCTCTTCTTCTTCTTCGTCTTCTTTTCTGAGCTGGCGGTGGTGTTTGTCTTTTACTAAATATAAACAAGTGAGAGAAAAAAAGATGAGGGAGATTTTGGACTATAGAATGTGCTTTGTTTCACTCAACTTCACACCCTCTCACCGAGCAACAATACTCATAACAATAATCGTCACAAAAGTGGTAGCAGTAGTGTGTACCAGGCTGAATGACGCCCTTAATGATGATGTTGTAGAAAAAGGAGGCTGGAAATGGGGACTAAATTATCTTTATTTTTATTATTATTTTGTGTACATTGCGCTCTGGATATAAACACTGGTCACCTGTAAAGCTCTCTCAAAAAGTGCGATGACCAAGAGGATGTGCAATTATTTTCAGAGGGAATCTCATTTTCAAAGATGCTGTTAAAGCATGTCAAGGGATGTGATGATGATGGCTGTTTTATTCGAGATTATGACGAGAGCGATTTTAAGTTGCACGTCATAGTCATTATTACATGGAGAGCGTAGATGTAGAGGAAGTGGTTTTAAAAGGGTGAAAATTACTTGCCAACTCAGCAGAGATGTATAAGAATAATATGTGATGGTGATAGTAATAATAATAATAGTTGAGAGTGATGACGTGATGATGAGAAGACGAGAGAAACATGTGGAATTTTATCCAGCTGTGCTTCTTCTTCTGTTGGGATGCCACACAGTGGAAATTTTCATAATGACCTTCTCTCAAAGGTGACGTTCGCTAAAT
>JAITYZ010004156.1:0-13824 GCA_027744595.1 Paronellides praefectus
TGCTTAGGCAACACGTTCCAGAGGGTCTTTGACTTTTTCACTTTGTTTTTTATCTCTTTCAGCAGCTTTTCTAATGATTTACTTGGCTGCGTGTCATCATGACGACCATGAGCAACACCACCACCACCGCCCCCTCCCCCACGCACATCTCCATGTCTATCACCTTGCATCAGTTCGTCGTCTTCATCCTCTGCTTCTTCACCAAAATCTTCCGGTTTCATGTCTGCTATCGGGGTTAGATCAGCTTCAGAGACGTCTCGTCTATGAAAACCTCTTGATGCTGACTTAAGCTTGGGCTTTCCGCACTTGGTGAACACTGCCTGACTCAGGTCAGTGCCAGAGGATTCCTTCAAGAGCGTTGGTAAACTCGGTCCAAGGTTTATTCATAGAAGCAGTAGAGAGGAGGCATTTTGTTGTGACGCTGGTACACAGAGGTAGGCACGGTTTGTAGGCTCGTTGGTCCGCGCATATTGGGCAAAGAAGCATTACGGAAATGGATTGAAGACATTCGCTAGGAACTTTTATCTACAATATACCAGATTTTTATTTAAAAAAATATTAATAGAGATATTATCTTTTTCTAAAGTCAGCCACCACAATCATTTGTCATTCCTTATTGTATTCATATTCACACCTTTTGTAAGTTGGTAAGTACTCTATCCGCTTCAGAAAGTCCCTGTGCTAAGGCTCTGGTCGCCACAAAAGATCGTCGTAGACTAGAAACAATTTGTCGGTGCAGGTCCCCTCCCTGCTTCTCGCTGACAACAATGGTCGCGCAAGATAAGTACGAGTCATCAAAGTCGTATTGGGCATTAAGAACCTCAAACATTTTCCGCGTGAGAATGGCAAAAAATTCATTGAGCTTCGCCTCCAGAGAGTCTCTTCCTGTGTCATAGTAGGTCTCCAAAGTGGTAAATAGGGCGTGGAAAATTGGTGCATGTTGGATATACAACATTCCATACCTTGATAAAATCATAAAAATAAAACAGGGATTTATAAAACAGAGATCATAATTATGATTCATAATCTATATTATATATTATGATTTATAATTTCGCAAAATCATACATGCGAGGGCATTATTACACTGACAAGTTGTCACCTTTATCTTCGAGAAAAGATAAAAATCTCAATGCGTGTTAAAAACTTACGTGCGCTCAAACATGGCATGGAACGATCCATGCGCCCTGGTCAGCAAATCCTTGAAAGTGACATCAAACTTTTTCTTTCTCTCCTTAAAAATCTCGGCAGAAGCTTGAAGCTTAGGTCCCATCCACTTATCGTTAAACATTCCAGCAACTTCGTTTTTCATTGGGGTCGTATCCAGCGTCTTGCAACATTTCGCCCCTTTAGTCCCCGTGATGCCCACTGGGCATCCACTATTTTCCATTGTGTCATCTACTGAAGCTAATGACAAGTTTGCTGGTGTTCTTGAGGAAGTAATAATTCCGAGCCCTGCCGGACTTGTCTCCCACCAAGGGTACGTGAAGCCCTTGTTTCTTATCACGTGCGCTATTGCATTACACTCCCTATCAACTCCTGCATTTCGACTTCCGGGAGGAGTCTTTGCCCCATTAACTACTACTACTATTGAACAGCAAGACAAGAGGTACAGGAAGAGAGCAGAAGAGAAACAAAGAAGGAAAGATGTGGTGGAGGTGCTCCCAGCTAACAAAGACCATCTTTTTCGCCTACCACTTCTTGTACAGGGACTTCGGCTGTAATAATGCTGATGGTGGCTGCGGGGGAGGAGATCATCTGAAGAAGCTGAATTGCTGAGGGTGTCATCATCTCCCTCGCATTTTTGTAGTCGAAATATACGTTCAGGATACATTTTTTTATGATTGCGGTGAGATTTTTATCGACGGAAGAAGGTGGCAGTTTACGAATAATTAAGTTGTTTCGTTTCGGACTAGTAGTATATTGCTGACAGTTTTACATTGCCATCATCATTTTGATCTTTTAGGCAAAGTTATTGTCGTTTCCGGTTTGTAAAGTCCGGGTGGAAAAAAATGTACCAAGAAAATTCAATTTTCCTTCATCTTTGCAGAAGTGGGAAAAGCACAATAATTGTCTGTAATAAATTTTGTACTTGAGGGGATGGTTATTGGGACATTTTTTTGGATTTATGTCGTATCATCCATTTAAAGAAGGAACCATTCCACTCATTTTTATGTACTTGTCACCACCACACTTGACTGACTGCGTTGTAAAAGCTCATTTATTTCCTCATTTTGTCAACTTTGCCATTTACGTATATTATGGAGAGAGCTGCATTGAACACACTATATTATATACCTGTATGAGTTTTAAAATTATATGAAGCTGTGTAGGTGGAGGAGGGTTTCCTCATGTTGCAGATCAGAATTTTGACTCTGCTGCTCACATCCTGGAAAAAGAAAATTAATAAATTAGAGTAACGCATATGGGTGCATTATGCATATATCTACGCAACAATTCTTTAGTGTAAAAACATGCCTTTATAGATAGTTTTATATGCCAAGTCAAGTGCCAAGGAAACTTTCCCTCGAAATGGAAGTTTGTGTAAATATTTATGTTTTGCCGCTGGAAAACTGTACAAAATGCAGTTAGCTATTATCATACATCCCAGCTTCTTCTTCTAGCAACTTCCTTCCCATTTGTTTGAAAAATATGAAATTAGGGGTTTAATGTGGTTTTAATAAATACACTTTACGCAAATATATGTATAGCTACCTATACACATTATAATGAATATTATCACAGCTCATTCTAATTTTTTACTCTTAATGAAAGCATCATGGCCAAAAAATCCCTTTTCATCACGTTTTGACAGTTTTAAAACAAACACTCCAGAGAAGAGAAGGGCATTTTTCAACTTCATTTCAGCTCGGTGTTTATCATTTTTTTCCAAAATGAGTCCAAACCAAACGCAAACTAAACACCTCAAGAAACCTAAATTTAAAGTTAAAAGCTACTGGAAAGGTTTCATTTCTGTTACGCCTTTATGTAGTAACATAACTAAACGAACTAAAATGGGAATGGACCGGAACCGGGCAGACAATACGTCCTTAACGCCTACGTATTCCCATAATCTCCAATTCCCATTATGAGCAACTTTTGCATGGCACTTTGTTTGCTTGTTATTAATACCTTAATTTATATGACTGAACATTAAAATCGTCAATTTATTTTACGTCATGAAATTAAGGTAAAGTTGGGAACTTGGATATTATGTAAATAAAGCAAAAGTAAAACAGTATATCGTGCAAAGGATCAATTTAAAAGAATGACAAATAATAAAAAGACTAATTGCTTATTGATTATCCATCATTATCATTTCATTATCTAGTTTTCTACCGTAGAAAATGCAAAATTGTTCGAATATTTTTTATTATTAAAAGGGTTATGTTTGAGGTCAGAGAGCATCAAGCATGATGAAATGAAATTGCCTCGTGTTTGTTATTTTTTCTGTAACATGATTACAATATTGTTTTCTCAAAGTAACAGTAATAAAGTAAAATGAAGTAAAAAAAATGACGAGGAAGAAAGGCGAAGCACGCACAAAACAATCTTTTTCCAATATCATATTACTCTTCTTTTTGCTACTAAACTGCTGCCAATTCATTCATTCGTAGATCATCATGTCATGTGTGCATTTTTATGTTTGGTTCGAGGTACATTGTGTACCTTAAACATGTTAAGATTCAACTGCATTCCAAAAGGATATCAGTTTTCACATTCATCATAAAAAATAAGATACCACAACATGATCAAGTTACATACTTAAAAATGCACGAGTTTTTTTTATATCGATATGAATTATTATGAAGGAAAAAGGTCAAAAGTTATGTATATATTTTTAGTACTCGGAGAGACAAAACTAACCTTGACATTACAAGTTGCATGTGTGCAAAAAAAAGATAAATGCAATGCATGCGTAGGTATATATAGCATGATAACAAAAATACATGTGGTAATTGATAAACTGAAATGTTATGAATGAATGATGTCATTAAAATGATGTTAACCTGAAAAATAGCAGAAGAATGTGTGTGTGGCAATGTTTATTTGTAGCATGATGGAAAAATTGTGAATGGAGAAACGCATAAAAAATATACCTAAACTGTATTGTTTATTTACGTCGATCAGATCAGGGGGAAAACGTAGACATGATGGGAAAATCCATAAATGGACGCATAAACATTGAACCTGCTATTTTTTTATGCAAAAAGGTGACAGGTTCAGACCATCGATTCTTACATCTCATTAAACTAATGGCCCACTGCTCAGCAATGACTGCTGCACACTTGCTTTTCATAGAAACATATGCATAGCAACAACAATGCTTCTGTCTATATTATATAAATATTATTTTCGTTTTAAAAAACACAACAAACCATAATAATGTCATTATTACGAATCGCCAAAATTGGTATTTTTATGAGGTCATTATTATTAGGTATGTACGAAAAATTTGCATAGAAATAGCAACTTGCTTTTTATTGCAGAGCCCCAGCAGGTGTAATAATAGTATACTTAAATTACCTGGCGAAATGAAAGCCTGTTAATTATTATTACCTATTATTATATAAGGAGAAAGAAACATTTTATGGCAAAACCTTACACATTTTCAATCCAAATTTATTAAGCCCGCCGACTGTATACTTCCTGAAATCCACTTTTGTTATTCCCACAGAAAAACTACATTAAAATCCCCGTTTCCTTTCGGGAACAGTAATTTCCAATTAATTTATTAGTTTTCTCCTTCCCAAAACTCCTAATTAGTAGCCAAAAGTTACCCGTAAAAGTTAATACACATTAACAGTTCACATCCTTTTTTTCTCACGTTTTAATACTATTTTTATACTTGTCTCACATTTCCAAAATGAGTTTAGGAACTATAAAAAATCGTTTATATTCATGGAAACAACGGAAATAGGAAAAGCAAGACACAAGAACCGTAATTTTTAATACTGTATATTTTCTGGAGAGTATTTACCTATGTCACGCACTGTCGCGTCTTTATATATCGATGTAATAATGTTTTGATTTTCTCGAGGGAGATATGTCCTCCTCATTTCCTGTGCAACTATTCAACTGTTTTTTTAAACCAAACACGAAAATAGTTTTTTTGGGACACTCAACGACAACTGGAATGGACGGCACAACTGGAAAGCTTAATAATAAAATACTCTTTAAAAAGTTGAGAGTGTAAGTCAATTCAACAACTTTTTCTTTTCTTTTTTTCACTTGCGAAAATAAAACAGCACCAAAACCACCACCACCAAACTTTCTTTCTTGATGGTTGATGATAGCAAGGAGCACTACTAGTAGCAGTTTGTATGTTGTAAATTCATTTGGCCATCACTATCACCACAAAACAACATCATTATCATTAGCCAATTCATTTTCCTAATCCCAAAACACAAATTCCTATAAAATATTTACGTAAACTAAAAGCACACACATACAAAAACACACAAAGAGACACAGAGAGAGAGAAAAACTCTAGTCTCTCTCCAGCTTATTGTATGTATTGGCTCTCTTCTGCTGCTCCTACTATAAACATTCTTCTTTTACTGCGACGACGATTCATGACAATAAAATGTTAGTCTGTTGATATTACTTACTACTACTAGCACTCTTGTGTGCTGAGCTGCTCTCCTTGTCTACAATATTATTATTGTTGTATTTTGTATTGTAGTTTTGTTGTAGTCAATGCAAAAAAAGCAATAGTCCAATACTCTCTCGCTCTGTCTCATGATGATGATAGCTTTTTCTCATGTGAACTGAATTGAATTGGCTGGCTGGAGATTTCTTTGGTTTTGCTGCTGGCTTGGTTTAAGAAGCAGTAGGGCCGTAGTTGTCGTGTGAGTAAAAAAACGAAGAGAAGTAAAAGAAAGAATGGATTGCTTGATTGCAATGTTGAAAGTTTACTTGCTCTCTCTCTCTCTCTGTTCTCTCTTTTTCTGTATATGTTTGTTTGTGAGAGAAGTGGATGGATGGCTACGAAAGAAGGAATGGAGAATGGATTCCTTGTTGTTAGAGAGCACGAAAGGTGCGAGCGGATGTACATTCCTAACTATAAAATCTATATACCTTATATTATTAACCATATACATATAATGCCCCAATGGGTTGCATATATGGAAAAAAATGTACCATGTTACGTAGGGATATAGGTATATGTACACTTGGGAGCTATATGTACTACATGGAAACAGGGTTCATGTTAATAATAATAAAGCAGTTTGTTGTTTCTTTATTCAACATTATTTTCAACCCTCACATCACGTCCATTGCCTTTACTCACACTTTTACACACACTCTCACTCACATCACAGCTCTCAGGTCGAAGAAGAATTGTATAATTGGTGTATATATCGGAAATGCTGCTGCTGGTGCTGCCGAATGATGTTGATGGAAGATTACATTGCATTATGGATGGATGGATGGATGAAGAGGATCCAAATCCAATCCATTCTTTTTTTTGGTTATCCACAAAACATACGGCTAGGTGGTAGCAATAAAACATTGATGTTGAAGATATATCTACATACATTCATATTATTGGTAGGTGCATACACAATGTATCCATGTAATCCAGAGCCAAAAGATTAGACTGCTGATGTACCCATTCACATTTCACATCATCATCATGAAAAATGTATGTAGGTATGTGCTGGGCATAATATGCGTACTTACACTTGCATATAATATCAAGTAGTAAAAATGTGAAAACTTTTTTTTCTTCTCTATCCCGTGTTTGCCGTCTCTCTAGCTCTCTCGTCTATTCCCTGCTGCTGCTCCTGTCCAACTTGAGTTCATATGAAATAAATCTTAAAACTTACTGGCTCTGACTTTTTTGGCTACCACAACAACAGGCTCTCTTGTACTTTAGACTTGTCCATGTCGACCATGTAAAAATGGAATACGAAGAAGAAGAAGAAATAAAATGAAATGCACTTTTTTCTAGATTGAGTAGTCCAGTCAGTCGACATGGAAGGGTCCTTTATGTAGACTATAACCTGGTGTACTTCTTGGATTTTTCTGCTGCACTGCACTGGCCTGGGTTGGGTACCTATCCTAGTGTATTTGGAAGTAAAAGAAATTATTTTGCTTCTTGAAAACTAAAAGATTGACTTTACTTTGCTTGTAAACTACCCATTAATGCTATTGGTTATTATGCCAATATGTCCTATAAGATTTTTTTTTACTCTAGTTAGTTTTTTTAAGCTTATGGCTCACATGCTTTTATCATACTTCTCTTATTACACATAACTATAATACAAACAATATGCAATGCAAAAGACATCTCATAAGAAAATATTTGGCTTACATTTTCTTTTGTGGACTTTTTTTCCTTTTTTGTTTACTGAGAGATTATGTTGTTTGGGATGATCTTTAGATCTTTGCTTTGCATGGAAATGCAATGGTTATACAGATCTACATTCATGATCATAAGAAGGATTTTCTTGGCTTACTTGGTTCATTTTTTTATACTCGTAAGATGCACAAAAAGTCAGTTAGTGTATTTATTCAGCAAGCCAAGAAAGAGATAGATGTATCGATATATGCATAGTATATATTTGCAGGATATTATTATGTATGTATTTTTCTTCCTACTTTACAATCACCATGTAAAATCCAAAAGGGATCAATTTATTGTCGGTTTGTTTTGTATTTTTGATTCCTAAATTACGTGTTAACTACCACGACGACGAGTTTCGTTGCATTGGCATGTGTTGCGTGTGACTGCTCAAGTTTATGAAGATGATCATCTCCTTTCTTTAAATGTTTATTCATAGAAAACAGCTTAGAAATCATGATCTGCTGATAAAATATTTTGGGTTTACACTGAATCTATAAATATGGTAATTTTTTACTTCGTCGCACTGGAAGAAAAATGTATATCAAGTCAAGTCAAGTTATAAAAAACAAGATAATCTAGATTTGGCAGAGAGAGAGAAAGAGAAACGCTATTATAGCTGTGTAGAGAGAAGAGAGATGAAGTTTTTTATTTTCTTGAAGAGGAGGAAAAAATCAGTTCAAATGGCAATGGTGGTGGTGTGAATTGTGGATTTGTAGAAATGAAATGGAAATTGTAGCATCCAGAGAATCAGAATCGACTGAGCTTCCACTTTTGTTACGCTATATACGTGCTGCTGCTGCTGCCCCGTGTGTAAAAAGCGCGTGGTCGTGTAAAGTAAAAATGTAAAATATTCTTACAGGAAATACTGCAATGCTGTAAAAAAAAGAAATTGCTTGAGTCTAAGCTTACATTTTTCTTCTTTTTTTCTTCTTCTTCCAAAAACGATCTTCTTGAAAGAAAGAAGAAGAAAAAATAGTAAAAAAGGATGACAAATACAGAGCAAGTTTGTAAAGTTTTGAGAGAGAACTGCCTTTTTTTCTTCTCTCTCTTTCAAGAAGGAAATGCAGGGTTTTATTACAAAAACAAGCAAAGCAACAAGAAGATGATGATATGAAAATGAAGTGAACAAAAAAGTATGAATGTATGAAAATACGAAAAAATATGAAATCCAGCAGATGACTTTTTTCTTCAAACATTTTTTATTTGTTTTTCAAGATGACAAGTCATCAAAAAAGAATTTTGCTTCTGGATATAATGATCTTTTGGTAGGGTTTTGGTAGGCTTGTTGGATTCAATGATCAACAGAAAATGTTATGCATAATGGACTATGGATTATGGATGCGATCCAAAGTTTACATATTTTTAACAGTAGTTTGTCATGTTTATTATTATTGTGGTGGTGTTGGTGTTGGTGGTGTGATGATGACTGCGATATTGAGTATGAAAAATTAGAGTAGGTGATGTGACGTGATGACACACTAATTACCAGGAATACTCTTGTTATATGATTAGATGTATAATGGCATGATTAGCTTTTGCTAGCTTGCATATCTGCTGCTGTACACTTCATTTGCTGTTCCCATGTTGATGAATAATAATGATGCTGTGAAATTTACAAGAGTAATTTAAACAATCGTTTTTCAATCTCTTCCTTAAAAAATATTTTTTCATTCAAAAAAATTGTTTCATTATTATCAGTTTTTTTACACACACATGATACATCCTTAATCCCTGGTAAAACACACAAAAGAATAAAAAGAATGAAAAGTTTTTTGGGCAGTAGTTTTTAATAGTTTTTGTGGTATTGTTTATCTTGTCTTGTTATCCTGTTAGTTGGGTTACTTTTTTTACTACATGATGATAACCTGAGTAACAATAAAAATATCACGATATCACGTTCATTGCCCATTAAAAAAGCGATAATGGGAGAAACAACAATTTAGTTAAACTAAGACTTTGAGTTGGTGATGAGTACGGATGATTATTTATATGATAACTTGTCGTTCGTTCTCCAAAAGATAAACCAAAATCAACAAAGTGCGGCTATAAACCAAAAATGTGTAAAGATTTGGAACTTTTTCATGAGTAAAATAAATCTTTGGATTTGGATAACATGTAATCTTGAAATTCTGAGTATATCATTTTAAAACAAAAAAGTCATATCTTTTTACTGGCTTTTTTATACAAGTAATTAGTCATTGGAAAAAAAATATTTACATATTTTCAAACAAGAGTCTACAATGGCATGTTAAAACACTAATCATGTAAAATGTAGCAAATAAAAAATACACTTCATCCACACAGCACAGCTCTGCAGCTGCCATTTTCATTATATTGCCCTCCACCTCCATCACCACAAATTCCTGTACCTGTCCCATTATCAAAAGGTCCAACCTTTTTTTTATTTATCCTCTTTGATCTCTTATCTGACAACTATTTTTTTAAATAGGAAGCATGGTTCCATATACGTTTTCATTGTGTAAAAAAAAATTTAATTTCCAAAAAAAAATGTGGAATTCATGGAACTTGAGAAGAAAAATGGATGTTTGACATTTTGTTGGGTTTGAAGGATACGGTTTGTGTGTATGTGCCTGTAATTTAAGACGACACATCAGCAATCGTCTGCACCATTGCATTATGAACGAAAATAAAAATTGCCTTTATTGTTGCGGCTGATGTTGCCCTATGCGTGTAGGAGAAAAATTTGGAAAGTGCACGGCACATAATCAAAGTAAAATAATATGTATATAGGTATGTATGTATGTCATGCATTTTGAATTGAATTGAATTTGATCAAAAGGTGAAGTGGCAGAGCAGTAAAAGTCCATTCACACGGAGAGCACACAAAGCTGGAGAGAGAGAGAGAGAGAGAAGACGTCAATCTCTATAATCATAATATTACATAAGCTATTATTATGTTGAAAATAAAGATAAAGGCACATATAAGCAAGCATGCACTATGAATTTTTGGTCAGTGTCAGTTAATAATAAAGCATACCTGGATTTAAGGGAACGTTCATAATTTACGTAATATAAAGGTAAACTTGGTCTGGATGACCTGTAAATGTGTTTTTTGATGGCGATTGGTGATATACACTATGTGGGTAGTGGGTAGTGGGGTAGTAGATGGGTTAAAAGTCGCCAGTTTTTATAACTTTTGGGACGTTCCCTTATGTAATGTATGCATATGTATACAAACCTATTTATATCTATTGCGTGTGCATTTCGGGGAAGAAGGGTCTAGTCAAGGCTTAAATGTTACGTACTACGATGTAAAATGCATCTTTTCCTGTTCCTATCTTCACAGAATATCTTTTCTTGTGTGTGCAGCAATAAATTTTGTATGAGGTTGACTTTGACTTGACCAGACTAGACACGAGAAAAACTATGTGCTTAGTTAAATGCATATGTATATTCATGGTTGTTGAGGTGAAGAGGTGGCAGAAGGTGGTAAAAAGGGAAATCGGTAAAACCATCAAACCCAATATATTATATCATCTTACATTTTAGATTGGAACAAGGATTTCTGGTTCTTCCGAGTAGTCCTGACGTTGCATTGCTATTATGGTGTCAGTGTCTCACTGTATTAAAGTATGAACCCCAGAGAGATTTAACCATTTTTTTTATCAGCTTCATGCAGTTCAAACAAACTGGAAAAAAATGAGTAGGGACACATGGAAGGACATTTATTGCATGTGTGTGTGTGATGTGATCATGATAATGATTTTGATTTTCCCGACAGGTGACGATGATGAAGAAGAATTTATTTTTTTTGGAGAGAGATTCCTCAAACAATGAGTTGTTCTGTCAACTGTGAATAAATATTTTTCCATCAAGAAAAAAAAATTATTTACGATTTATGACTACAAACCACTTGGGTGAGAGAAGAAGAAGAAGGACAACAAGTGTGTATTTTATTTATTTGACTGTGATAATAAGTATACATAGTCAAGTCAGCAGCAGTCTACATTTGAGCTTCTTCTTTTTAGTAAGCTTTTGATGATGGCTACTTTTACACAGTGGCAAGTGGCAACAACAATTAAAGGACTTTAATCTTTTCACTTCTGAGGAAAAGGAGCGCCAGGACATAATAATATGAACATTTGTGGAGAGGAGTGGAGACAAGAAGAAAAAAATAGAGGGGCTTGTTTATTTCTTTACCGTGAAAAATGAAGATGGTTGGTGTCACTGTCATCATCATTGTCAAACCTAATAACAATTCATTATTATATATACCTTTGGCTTGCATGAAGAAGAAGCTCCTGTCGCATTGTTTGTTGGACTGAACTAGACTCTGTTCATTTTCAAAAGAAGACTCAAGTCTCTCTGGCACTTGAACTTTGTTCTCACCAAGTCACAAGGGAAGGGTTATTTATTATGGTTGTTGCTGCGTAATGCATATATTGTATATATATATATACCTACCTGTGTTCTTACCTGTGGGAGTAATGAACATAACATGTCTTGAGACTTGTAAAGAGAGATTTTTTTAAAAGTATACTTAGGCAGGTAGGTAGTTTTATGGAACTCACGTGTGTAGTATTTTTTGATAAAGGTAAACTGGTAAAAATATATACTGAGGTAAATAAAAATTCCTTTGTCATCAGAGCGGTGTCATTTTGAATTGGAGGTTTTAGATTTTTTTTGGAGTGTTGTCGCTGTTGGTTGTCGTCAAAACTCATTGTTGCCATTCTTGGCTTGGCTTATGCATGTTTTCGTCGCAGAACAATTTGTAGCAGGGTCATTGGAGCGAGCGAGGTGGTGGTATACATGTAATAATAAATGATTTACCTGTCCTGTTGCTGCTGACTTGACTTTTTTTGTGCAAACATGAAATAAAAGTGAAAAGGGGGGATCGTAAAGATATACAAAAAAGGGCATTTTTTTGGGAGTGAAAATCTAGCTAGTTGTTCAATGTTGAAGCTAGCGCGGTGCGGCTGGATTGTGGACTCTATACCGTGAAGGAAGACAAATGGCACTTGAAAGCTTTTAAAGAAAATCATTACACGATGAACTAATGAAATAGGTAAGTATAGGCATACCTGCATACCTACTCTGTACATGGCGGTTTTGTCTCCTTTGTCATTCTTCTACGAGAACCAATTTATCCACTTTTGATGGATATTTTACTTCATACAGTAAAATTGCATTGTCATTTTGTTTTTGTCATTGTCACCATGTCAAATGATTGCGAGTTCATAAAATGGGTAGTTTCCTTGGGGATTAACTACAATGAATATTGCTCTGAAACAACCACTGTTTGTATGAAGACGTCTCGGTCAGGTTCTCTAAAAAAGATTATCCAGGAGACAACACACAAGGAATTGATATTGGCAGATGTTAATTGCCTCGCTCTCCTCCAAGAAATGGTGATGTGGGAAAGAGATAAATGTGCTAATCGTCACTTTCGGTTAAGGCATCCATTTCAATCTGATCATCGTCACTATTTGTAAAATATATATGTATGTAAATAGTAAATAACACCTATGTGTGAACGAGTTAAATGGAGGTTGAATAATAAAAGGGATTTTAAAACCTTTTTTTATCTGAATGCATACATAGTTTAAAATCATGTTTTTTCTAGTTTTCTTAAACAAGCAAAGCCTGCAAATTCTTAAGTCGCCCCAGACATAAAAGACAAAACGGAAAAGTCTTCACGTGTAATACACGTCGTATATACCGTGCCTCCAATTTGGAGACTCTCTCCATTGAGATGTTGTGATGATGGTGATAATTTTTCGATGAATGTTAAGCAATCACGATGAGGTGGATGATTGATTTCCACTTTCTTACTATTTACATTGAACAGCTCCAAGCTCCGAATAATATCGTTTAAAAATACATATTTTAATTTTAATACAGATTCATTCACTTCATTTAAATTAAAAAATAAGGAAATTTTAGATTTAAAGTCCACTAATTGAAATAATTTACATTACTTGCAATTAAGCAAATACTTCATGAATTCATAATCTTAAATTAATTAAGGAAACAAGCGGTTTTGTCATGGTTCAGCTATCAAAAAAATCAAAGCAAAGAGTCACAATGAATGAAACTGTTTGCTTTGTTTACAGAATCACTTTTGAGATACTGTTACCGCCACCTATTTACTAGCACAGCCAACTTGTAAGATCCCAGCAACTGAAGAAATGGTCGGCCAGCAGCCTATCAGAAAAAACTGCATGGCTCTTATGTGTAAACGCAGCAATAACTTATATGCAAGGTATTGGGCAGCCGCGTGCATTAAATTTTCCCACAGAACGGGAACATTTGAGTAGAACCACACTAGTTTGTGCACTCACACACCGCTGCCTCTCTGTCATACAAGCTTGTAGGCTATATGTTATGTAGGTTTTCATTCATCCTCCGTGCACTGTTTGCTGTAGAGGAATTCCATCAAAATGGGTAAGTTTTTCACTAATTATCATTTAATATTTAATTGTTTAAGCAGTGAATTCAGTTTAAATTTA
>JAITYZ010004157.1:0-11289 GCA_027744595.1 Paronellides praefectus
CAAGTGGTACAAACCTTTGCCCAAGTCGCTCTTCCACCCCCTCCACCAGCTCCAGTGGCAGTGGCAGCTCCAGCTCCGCTTGCTATCACTGGAAAGAAACAAAATCCTCTCACTTTTGCCTACTCTTATGATCAAGGTGGTGCAAAGGTCTCCCATTCTTACTCTGGAAGTGGATGGTAAAATCAGCAAGACGTATTATTTAGGTTTTAAATTTAATCTTCTGCATCATAAAATCTGCTTAATTTTTGACGACTGATAATTTTAATTAACAAGCAGTAATGCAAAATATTTATTTTGACACAAAACACCTTGGTTTGCATATAATTTTTTTTAATGATCAATATATTGTTGTTGTTGTTGACCGAATGAAGTAAAATTCCCAAACAAAAAAAAAACACAAAAAGTCAACAAGTAATTCTCATAAAAATTAGATGGAACCACTTTTCCAATTAATGAGCTATATATACACTTAATGTCATTTAGTGTAAGGATTAGTACAAGGGAAAATTTAAAAAAAATATTGTTAGGCAAGTAGTTTTCATACATTGAAGTAATATAACGGTGAAGCCAGTCACTTGACGTCTTCAACGTAATTACCTGTTGTACCACTTAAACTTTACAAAAGTTAAATCTAGACAGTACCTAGTAATGTACTTAATTAAAAAAAGACTACTCTCGTTTTTAGTGATAATCATGACTTTATTGATTTCATTTACTCTACCCTGCTGTTACACTTTTTTTATGTATTATAATTTTGTTTGTAAACTGTGCACAGGCTACAATAACTCATGATAATGCCTACATACCCAAATAGCAAAAAATCCAGCCATTCCACTTTTTTTGCTTATCATTGCCAGACCTTTTTAACCTTCTCGTTCATTCGTCCTTTGTCGATTCGACCTTCACTTTTCCTTCTTGGTCGCCCAATTTTTTAATGGGAAGTTTTTGATCTTTTAAAATTATGTACCAACAATAACACCACAAGTGCAGCAATTACGAATTGCAACGGGACTACTTTTTAAATTGTGCCATTTATGCTTGCATATTGATGTATTCGTCTGTAGTTTGTCTGCTGCTGTGACGTCGACTCTTCTGGCATTAAACTTTTTTGCGCATAAACTTGTTTGGGTGTTCACCGGCGATTATTATTATATATTGAAGTATGTAGGTACCTATGTATATTCAATGACATTTGGTCGAGGAGCCTGTTTCGAAATTTCCCAATGAAATATTGTCAGCAATTAAATTATTTTTTATTACCACCAGTTTACAGTGGTGCTATATATTTCGTTAAAATTAATTAATCTAATAAAACAAACAATGAAAATAATCATTTAATCAATATACATATAATCGTTGTAGTGTTTAACTTTAGCTTTAATTTGTATGTATTTTTGATTGTGATGACATGGGCTTTTTTGTTTATTCGATCGACGGATTATTTTGCTGACGGTATATAATCTGTCTTCTGTTGTGTGTCGTCGTCATCTTCTCAGGGGTGCTTGACATAATATTTGACACCTTTAGGGATTGTAAGTATTGTATGTATGCTTTTGTTTGTTGGAGTGCTTGTTGTTATGCATGTATGTATTTTGCATGGAGTGTGGGGTCGTGCTTTTCCAAAATCGCCTTTTTTATGATACGCTTTTTGTGTTTGTCTGACTTTCTATGTTTATTGATAGTAATCAATTTTAATATAATAAAATAAAATACATAGTCCCTGTTGCGGTTTTAGTGATTATTATTATTATTATTATTTGTCTTTGATCGAATGTACCTGTACCTTTTATTTTGAATGATTTTGTTCAAATATTATCGCAAAGGGATTGTGAAAACTGTGTCTGTTTCTCAAACTTGTAACTTTACTTTTTTTTATCAACCTTTTTTTTAATATTTTGAATACCTGTCACCATCTTTGTTTGATGCCTTATTCCCTTTTACACCTTTTGTACCACAAACTTCAAACAGACCTTAAATAATAAAATAATGGAACAAAATAATAATGTATGTTTTATTTACTTGGTATGTATCATTTATCTCTATATTATTTTGTATTTCAACCTTGTTATTTTTAAGATTAAGATTTTTGTAGATACTCTTGAATAAATAAACATTGGGTGGTTATCATCACTCAATCATCGCCATAATGTTTTTTTTTTGAATTGGTAATATATGAAATACATTAATTTGTTGTCACCTCGCCTCCTTGTTTCCCTTCAAGGCGTATATGGTTATATAGGGATCAACGATTCACATTATAAATCAAATGATCATGAACACATAAACTTGTGCCAAACTAAAATGAATCTTCTAATGACACATATTTGCTCTAAATTAATATGTATGATAATAATGATGATGATGAGTAAACAAGATTTGTAACCTACACACAAATATAGATTATTACTCATTACTTATTTTTTTTATACCACCACCTTGTCACTGTGTAAAGACACTTTCCTGTCGTGCAAAGTACAAATGAATCAGCATGAGTTTATAGGATTATATGCAAATCCATAAATTATTGCATGCATGGTCACAAGCAAAATATATAACATACTACATATGTACGCATCTCTCATGTCATTTAAGGAATCGGTTAAATACTTGACTGCATTTATCGCATCTTGACTTGATCGTGATATTATTGTGATGTTACATGAACATTTCGTTGTTTGCGTTTATTTTTAAAAGAAAAATACTAATATGCGCACAGTCAGTGGGCCATTGTTTCGTCATCATCCTACCCTCATCCCATTGACATATTTGGGTGATCTTTTCTGTACCTTCTCCATGTTTAACTTTTTAAGGGTTATTATTGTTGCATATTAGCAAACCATAACTTATGATGACGATATTTATGGATTAATGTCAAAAGACTGCCTTGAACGAACGGTACATGCTTATTACTATATGCATCCATTTAATAATAATTAGGTATTGTTGTATTATTACACCTGCATGTTGAATCTACTTGCTATTTTAAAGAATCTATGTATAACCATATATTGTGATTGTGTATGGTCTTTTTATCTTTCTAGTTGATATTCATAAATGGAATCACCATCAGCCAACCATTTTAGATAATATTTTTTGGCATTAGGCATAATATGCATCTTTTCGACATGTAAATAAAAATTGAACATCATAAATATATTATCATGGAAGATGATAATAATAATAATATATTAAAACACTTCAGGTTTTGTGAACTGAATAAGCTGAAGGGAGAGAAGTGCAAGTGAAATTAAGAATGCAAGTGGATTTCGGCTCTTGTGGTTGTTGTACACATATCTCGGCATCGTGACAATCATAAGCCGCTTTGAACCAATAATAATAGTAAGCTAGTTAATGTCAACAGAACATGAGACAGAAGTCAAGAAGGAAAAAGGAACTCTCAAGGTTTTGCATTGACAATGACCTGGATGTAAGCTTGTTGTAGTACTAAAAGCCAACTGTATAGTTGGGTTTATATAAATGTACATATATGTAGACAGGTATGTACATTGTACAATGTAGTTTTAAAGCAGGTGATTTATGCCATGAGTAAAAAAAATGATAAAAAGGAAAGACACGCATGGAAAATTTGTGGGGAGCAGCGGCGCAGTCAAGTCGGTTGATATGATTTACTCGTCTTATATGTATATGGGCAACGTGACACTATACCTATTTTGGAATTTGCCAATGATAAATGAATAGCAAAAAAGTACAGTTTGCACTTTATAAAAATGTGTCGTTTAGGCATATAGTAATGTTCCCTGGAGTTAATTACTAAACTGGATCAAAGGTGGATGATGACAAGCGGCAAAAGATGGATGATGTTACATTGTTCCTTCATACTATCTAATGATGTGTTTGCATGTTGCTCAATAATAATTGTTTGCAATATATTTTTTAAAATGCCTATTTTAAGAGATTTTAATGAGTTGTTAGTTGTGAGTATTACAAGCTGTTGTCATCATGTAAAATGCATATCATCATTCACATTTTATGTGGTAAAACATTCTCATTCATCTTTGTATTTATGTACAGGTGTGTGTTTTTATCACGATGAAAAAACCAACAATTCACAAAGCCGCAAGTTCTGCGTGCGCGTGTGTCTGTCTGCACACGTAATTATTTTTTCATTTCCTAAAGCAGAGTAACAGTAGGCCGGTATATCTACATACATTATCTAACTGGAGATTATATATATTACATTAATCAAAATATTAATCATACGTATTATAGGTACATTTACATGAATACAGAATAAAAAATTCCCAACCACGCACGTTTGTACATAAAGTAGGTAGAGCATTGTAACATTTTTGCAACTTACTTAAACGTTATATTCTTCATGTTTAACTTTTATCGATTTATCATGGCTGAATTGAATGATTCAACGCTACAAACATTTACTTGTTTGTAAAAAAGACATTGTTTTACTTTCAACGTTGAACTTTTTACACCAGTTTCCGTTCTTTATTTGATTGCTTTAAAATGATATCATTTTGGATCAAGTTGAAGTTCACGCATGATTTATGACAGCAGTTTAACTTTTTACAAAAAGGAGAAAAAGATAAAATTCCACAAACTGATTTTGTCTTGGAGTGATCAATAAACCAATCATACATACATACAAGCATATATCTGAAAGGAAGAGATTATAGAATGATGTATTAAATTGCTGTTGCTAGTTATGGTAGTTGGAGATCTTGAAGATGTGGTGCGGGAATATTTGTGATAATAATAATCAATCGTTGATTGTAAAGTTTTGCAGTGCGTTCGATCGTTATTGCTCATTTATAATCCAAGTTATTCTATTTATCATTTGCCATATTGGGGTGGAATAAATAATCCATTGTATTTGATTTGAATGTCATTGCTAGTTCTATGTATGAAATAATAAGGACCATATTCCGCAATTTTTCTTCAACTGTACCCTTGAAAGTGCATACAAAACGCGCAACAGAGGTTAATATTTTATATACTCTCTTGATGTGATGTAGATTATAGATAGGAATGCTTGCATGATAATTTGTTCACTTCTTTCCACCAAGTTAGTACATATCCATGAACTTTGTTTCTTTCACAGCTCAATTCCTCCTGCTTTTCAAAGTCACAAAGTGACTCACAGTACCATTCAACTAATCATTCAAATCAGATATAGTAAAACATGCAGATTGTATAGTGGACGAATGGAAACTTTTCACTGGTATTTAGTATTTACTGATGACCTGCAGCCAGGCTGCTAAGCCGGTCGACACCAAACACAATACAAATGGGGTAGTTTGATACACCAATCCCAATTTTGTGTAAGTGACTTTAACCCCTGACCACGTGGGTACAACACATAATGGGTCAAACTTGTGATCGCTATAAATATCTTATGCGAGTGGTTGGCCTTATCGTTTTAAGGATTTATTGCATAAAAATATATTAGTATGTTGGTACATGGCAATTTCAATTTGTGGTGGATGTTGGTAGCTTTTTGTCTTTTGTCATGCTAAACACCACTTCACGTCCTCATCTTCATGTTTTCTGTCTGCTTTCCTTCATAGAGCCGCCTTTTACACGATGACACAACGACGGGCACATCAACATCAACGTACTGTTCTACTGTTCAACGGTGACATCACTACTATTTCTTGTACACACACACACACGTCGTCGTCGTAAATTCGTTTGTGCATCTCCCTAATCGGATAAGTTTACTACTTAAGAGTCGCCATTCACTTAACAGGTGGGTAGTAGGTGCTCAAAGATATCATGTCACCCCTCACACATTCGAGAAATTCAACCAATAAACCCATGCTATATATTTTCTTGTATTTTCTTGTTCATTTACATCACGGATACATGCAGATGTAATTTGTCAATTTTATAATGCAATTTGCATAAAATAAAATATTTTTTTGCATACGAATGAAGATCAACGAAATTTAGTTCATTTACACAGTTTTGTACTTGCTCTGGTCAACATTAATTTTGCCCTTTGTAGTAGTGTTAGTTTGTTTCACTTAAAATCTAATACCTATTACACGTTTTACAATCACAAAAGTCCTTGACTTGGAATGATTGAGACAGTGGCAAATGGGGGGATAAATACATGACTGGGGCATTTATTATTCTAAAATAAAAAATTACAGGCCCATTGGACAGTCCAAACTCTACTTTGAAAATGTACGAGTTTTTAAGTTTATAAAAAGCAATCACATATATTATTTAGGTTGAATATTTTTTGTTCATTTTCAAATTGTATTGCGTTATTATTGCACTAATTTGTAACAATATAGAAAAAGCCAGAGTATTTAGCAATATATTAACTTTGTTGGTGGTAATAATGATGATGCCAGGCTGGGCGATTGGATGATGAATGAAAGATAATGATAATTGCTTTGTTATTTCTGATATGAGATGCGATGAGTAGCTTGTAATTCTACAGGGTTAACAAGGGTCTCCTCACGTCATCAAATGGACTGCAATATTGCAATAACTGTCCAATATGACAAATGAATGAAACTTATAAAAATAATATATTATGCTTATATTATTTCACTGCAATCGACGATATGGTATAAGCTATTTACTACCCATATCTGTATCTCTGTGCCTAAGTCAACATAATAAAATCGAAGAAGGTTCTGTTATTTTAGTACGTTTATATAATTTTCATCGACTAATTTTCTTAGGTAGCTACAACCAAGTTGATTGTCAAAACCATGAAATAAATTAAATTATTTACGATTTTGATGATGGACGGATAACAAATGATTGCAGCATGGCGTCAGTTCAAAGGTATATTTGCCAAATCATGGCAAGTATGGCAGACGCAGGTTAAAAGGATCAACTGAGCTGCTTTTGCTGCTATTATATATATTATGCTATGTACATCAAATTGTTTTAAGGCCTGGGGCAAGGCAGTCATTCTCGATTTCATTTTCAATGAGAAGGAGGTACCACCACCTCCGTCCGTTGTAAACACACAGTCAGAGGCAAGCATGTAAAAAAATATCAAATTTGCAATTTGTAAATTTGCCTAATTTGTAATCGTTTATATAACTATTGCGTTTTTCACTGTACTGTACTACTGCATTCATTATGAACAGAAAAACTATTTGCCAAGAATACATTTTTGAACGTGAGCAGCAGATCACCAGGAAGAATCAATGCAAGATCAACCATAACTTTATTTATACACCTGTGCAGTAAATGAAAATATCACGATAAGACAATTTAGAGCGAATGCCATTCAAATTAATAACATCATTCTATTTTATCCATTCAATCTCTTCTTTTCGAAATGAAATTTATTGCATGATGTGTAGAAGAATGAGTGATGTCGACCACCGAGTACCAGTTGCCAGTGAATAAAAAAAGAATAAAAAATATTATAAGAATTATAGGTATTGCGTTTTTGTGACTACCTTAACATAACATTATTTCGTTGCATTATTGGTTTTTGCTCCGGTGTTTATACGGTCTATGGTGTTTTGGCGATGATGCTGGCAATGTAAATGCATAAAACTACTCTTTTGAAAATGAAAATAGTCATCATCACGATGATAGTTAGTATATCTGAGAAGAGGAAAATGAATATGACATGTTTATTAGCCTTGTACTTTACATTACAAAAGATATAATATTTTATAAAATACTTGTCAAGTCAAGTAGTATGTATATAAATCATACAACTACACATCTCTTATTGTGATTGGATAATCACACGTTCTTTAAACTCCTCTATTATCATTTATATATTTTATAACAATATATTTAAAAAACACAGCCGACACAGTTTAAAAAAAAGATTAAAGATATCGACAACTTTATTATATTATATGGATGGATATATATTCCTAATTATGAATCGTTTCGAAATTTCAAATTAATAATTCAAAGCACTAAATTCAACCCTTGCAGCTTGATACTGCCCACTGAGGGAGTCGCTCCAACCAAACACTGTGCTTGCTAAACTGGTCAGATTTGCGCCTGTGGTACCACTCCAAAAATGAACAAATTCACCGCGGTTCATGGTTCTTGCAAATGTACTATTGTCTCCGGCTGCTTTTGGAAAGTATTGCTCCCTCAAAATGAAATATCTGTTAAGTACCGAACCGCTTCCATATTTTTCATATATGAAAAGGTACCATTGGCTGAACATGGGAATGGAGGCAATATTACTTTCCGTTTCTTCCTTGACTTGAGTCGCCCAACGATCTCTATCTGTGTTACGACCAATACGCTCGTATAAATCGTACACAAAAATATCTGACCAGTTTGGCTCCAAACCGGGATAGCGGATGCCCCTAGCATTTTTTGATACGATATTGGCAATGTTCATGGCGATGAGGTCGGTATTTGTTGAATTTTCAATGGACCAGTCGGCGGACCCGACTTCAAGCGCATTAACGTAGCCTCTGTCACTATCCAGGTAGCTGGAATAGTTAAGATCTCCGGCAAGTGGATTTCCACGCAATACAACGTAAAGTCGGCTTTGCGTACCGAAACTGCCATACATCATTATCATGCTTTCCCACATGTTTCTGGTGAAAGAAACAGGCCATAGAATATTCTGGGGGTTTCGAACATTATGGTCAAAGTAAATTGCAAGACGATCCTCATTAACAGGTCTATAGTAATTGGATGCTTCGATACGTCTAAGCCAAGAAGATTCTACTGAAGGCGGTGTAGTAGATGAAGTTGTTACAGGGGAGCCATTATCTGTCCCTCCAGTACTTGGGGTACTTTGACAATCTATATAGTAAGTAAAAATAAATAAATGTGGATCATGTCAACTTTTTTTTAGCGTGCCTTACGATTGCTTCATCATTAAAAAAATGTTGTTTAATACCAGAATCTTGAGGCACCGTGCAAACAAGAGCTGTTGGAGAAAAGTACAGCATGTTTGGGCAGAGACTTGGTTTCACGATTTGCGTTTCACCTGTACACACAAAATATTTTCTGCAGTCTGTGGAATGTGAATAACGCCCGGTTGGTCTTCCGGAACAAATAAAATAGTCATCCAAATTCGGAGTTGGTGGTATTGTAGTTGTTGTTGTTGTTGATAGTGGAGTTGGGGGAGCGGGAGAAGGGTTAGACAATATGTTAAGCCTATTTTGTAAATCATTTGGTTTACTTGTGAGCATTATTGTTAACCAAGTTAAATATGGGGTTAAATTGAGAAACATTGTACTAATTGCTGGAAGACTCGCGAGGTATGCTTTATTTCAAACTCAAAATTGCAATGGTGCTACTTGTACTGTCTTCATAAATTAGGGGAAAAATATGACGCAAATATAAATAATTTCTGTGAAAATGTATAGTATGAAATTAACACATACAAATATATCGTGTCGAGTCATCATCATATATAAAATAAATACATCACTTCAAAATAAAAATATCGATGCAAATTTTCCCATGGTTCACTTGTCCGTCTAATAATTTAAATTGAATTATGCATGCATCCATATTTTCACGAAGATTGTTAGGCAATTTTTTGGAACTGTGCAAGAATTGAGATTTAACTGAATGTTAATTTCAATGTGAATGCAACCATATCAAGTAGCGATGATTTGATTTAAACTCTGAAATCCAGAGTCTGCTGGATACAATACGGAATGACATGGTGAATGAGCAATTGAAATATCGGCTTCTTTTATGTGTTTTCTATTATTTCTTCATATTGCTATTGACAAAAGTGTAAAAGTGGTAAATAGGTAGGTATGTTAAGTTATAAATGGTTGAACATTCAAACGAAACGAAATAGCAAAGGCACCTGAACACGGAAGCAAGGTTGCACTTTACAGACACATTAATCCAGTATTGTCACAAGCCATACAATGCCCATTTAATGTACTCCTCATCTATAAATTAAACTGATTGTTTGTAAAATACTACTCCATCCATCCATTAAAAAATAATAAATAACATGATTGGCACGTTTTCGTCATAAGAAAGGCTTTATTAAAGAAATTTACGCTGAATTTATATTTTGACTATTTGTAAACGCTATTTAAAAAATGCTACATCTATTTTAACGC
Source organism: Paronellides praefectus (assembly GCA_027744595.1). Classification (NCBI taxonomy): domain Eukaryota; kingdom Metazoa; phylum Arthropoda; class Collembola; order Entomobryomorpha; family Paronellidae; genus Paronellides; species Paronellides praefectus. The sequence continues at coordinate 10,029 of JAITYZ010004157.1, forward strand.
CGCATTACTTTAGGGTCCATAAAGTGAAGCGTTTTTTGATTAGTTCTGCGATACAAAAATTTCAGTCGCTTTTTCAATAAAGCAATCTGCCGTGGAGCAGTTGCAGCCATCCGAGGTCCAAAGAATGCACGCTTCCTCAGCAATGTCTAGATGAATAATTAGAAAGGAATAACAAATCAAACTTGTACCCATTTAAATACGATTAATGGAATGAGGCGACCATTTAGTCGTTAATACTGGTATGTATGGAGGCACGGGTAGCCTTTTTCCGCCAGGAACACGAGGCAACAACCCCCTTAAATCAACCTACAATGAAAATGATTATTTTTATACATTTCTTAACAATTTCATATTTTTACATATATATAAGCTCCAACGTCCTTCAAATAGGTTTAAAAATACCTTATCCAGTTTAATGTTGCCCCAACGGCGCCTTAAAACAGGACTCTTCTCTTCAAAATATCGGTAACGAACTGGGTTCACAAAAGCTGCGGACAACGCACCAGTTGACACTTTAAAGGCATTTAGCAGTGAATTTCCACAAGACGATGCAATGGAGGAGATTGCAAACATTTTGCGTTACAATTTAAAGAGTAAGGAATAATGGAAACCCTTTATTTTGAATAAAACACCAAACTTTATTTAAATGTGATGCCTGTGCCTGTGTATGAAAAACAACTAAGATTTCATTTTTACATTTTTAGCAATAAATGCTCACAAGAAAAGAATTATATACGAAATTTAACGAAATATTGTAACAAGGAATTTTAAGCTAATGTTTAAATGCTGTACAGCTATCAATTTGTAATTAATGATTTACAATCACCAAGTACTACATGCACTTTACATGTTTTTACAGATGATATCCAGGTGATCTTTTAGAAGAATTCACTCACATTTTTTCATTGCAAAAGGTAACAAACAAAACAGACAGCAATTGCCCGCTGCACAGGATACCATTTCTGCTCCAAGGTGCGACTTTAAGATGCATGCTTTTCCGAAAGTTCACAAAATGCATATAATATGAATGGGAATGGGTGCATCTTTGTGTAAACTTTATTTAATAAAGTGCATTAAACTTAGGTAATTTGTCTTAGCTGTCATGAAGACAATAACACATACATGAAATTAACGTGTGATGCATTAAAGGATTCATCAACATTGGGTTTTGACAAAACATTCAGAAGTGATGCATAACTTGTACCTTCCGTAATTTGCCGTTCCAAATTTTTAGAGTTCTTCCATGATCTTCATATTTTTT
>JAITYZ010004158.1:0-13809 GCA_027744595.1 Paronellides praefectus
AGGACTCCTCACTGAGGAGTCCTGTCTCAGGGCAATATAATATAATATCTCTGTTATTGGTTTGTTGGTATTTGGTAGTGATCAAGATGTTTTGAGGAGGAAGAGCATATGCGCTAGTAAATAAAGTGCAGACACCTTCATTTTCTCTGTTCCCCTTTTGTTTGCTTACACTATAGTCATTTATGATTTGTACACACGCTTTATAGAATGTAGGTCAGGCCGACAAGATGAGTTTGAATTATGTTGCCAAAGAAAGAAGCAAGAGCAGCAGGAACAGAAACAAGAGTGGAGAGGAGCAGCAGTTAGTTGTGTCATGCACCTAGCTTCTTATCTTTCCCAAACATCCTTTTTACTTGTCAAGTTTGCTAGTAGCAGCAATGCGCATAATATGTACATAGATGTCAAGTATTAACTCCACTGGCACTGGAGTTACGTAGATGGACTGTTGTAAGGGCTTGCATGATTGAGGTAGCGGGGATGGTGACAGACACGAAACATGGACGAGCTAAATTTGTTTACCTGATTGAACAAGACAAGTTATGACGATGAGTGAAGGCGGTGGTAGTTTCCTAATTTCTCCTCTAACCCTTTCTTTACAGTATCTTTAACGCTCTCTCTCTCTCTCTCTATTTACCTTTTATGCTTGATTGATACGAAAGAGCGAGTAATTGAGTTTGTGAATAAAATTGGGCGACTTTACAGCGCCGAGTCCCTCGGAAGACTTTAGCAGTGGGGAGAGGGAGACGAGACTCACGTCCACGAGAGGTGAGTCTGAGTCTGACTCGACGCCCCCAACCAGCTATGGGAAAAGTCATGACAAGGATAAAGACAAGGACGAAGAAACAATCAAAGTGTACGATGGCAATCAAGGTCTTCATCGGAGGCAATTTCGACCCATCCGGATCTCGAGGACGGCGTCCGTGGATCAAATTCTTAGCGCGGCTCTGAAATCATACCACATCACAAAACCGCTGGACAACTACTACTTGAGTGATGCCGCTAGTGATCTCGCGGATGGGGAAGTCCCTTTGGAGGACCCCAATCCCATCATGCATTTAAAGCGGCGCGAGGGTAGACGACCTTCCGTATTTATCAGATTCCGGTAAGTTTGCATATCCGAAAGAGGCTTTATGTGTGCACTTTTATGATGTGTGTGTGTTTGTGTGAATCCTGAAAACACAGAGAGAATGAGGCGCGTTCTGGTGACGTGCAAGTTTTCGCTGGTCGACTGAAAACTGCGCAGAGTCTGGCGACGGTGCATGTGACAGATGACACGACAGTGAGGGAGCTGACCGGAGCAGCGCTCGATCAGTTTGGCCTTGATCCAGAAACAAAGTCTTGTTACCGTCTCCTAAAAGTCGTCATTGAACGAGGTAGGGAGGACGCCAGTGGTTAAAAGCCTCTTTATAGTATTAGAGCCAACTCCAAGGATGAATATGACTGGGCTCACTGTATGTTTCAGGTGGTGTGAAGGAGGTGGTACTGGAGCTCGACGACAAGCCCTGGCTGATGCTAAAGGAACATGCGAGTAAGATGCCAGTCAACCAAGCATGTAAGTTGTCCGGAACCCGGAACAATTGAACGGGTATTATTATTGCAATGGCCTGTAATCTCATAGGCCAACGATCATGCCAAGTGATCCCCTTTTACAAACCCTCGAATAATTTTGAAATGTTTTTTTATGGGCTCGGCAGTGCAAGTGGGAGCAAGTGCTCAAAGCGAGGACAACACGGCGATATATGTGATGAATAACTATTTTGGTATCGGAATCGACGCTGATCTCTGTTTAGACTTTCACAATGCTCGGGAGGAGAATCCCAACAAGTTTACTTCCAGGATTAGGAATAAGGGCGTTTACGTTAAGATGGGGCTTCGCAAAATGGTCTCAAGGAAGATGTGCAAGGATCTACACAAGGAGATTAGACTGGAGGTGGATGGCAAGCATATTGAGTTGCCACCTGTTGAGGGAATAATTATCTTGAATATTTTAAGGTAACCTCATTCATTCTACCACCAACAACCAAAAGTTGCAAATTGCCAAACTTACATATATTATGTTATATTTTGGAATACACTCATACATAAGTGACCTTGTATGTTTATTTTTGTTCCCCTTGCGTTCCCCATGTTCTCCTTGTTTGACGTGTGCAACCACCTGTCTGTGTGCAGTTGGGGCTCTGGTGCCAATCCATGGGGTCCAGAGCGAGAAGACCAATTCTCCAAGCCAAATCACTGGGATGGGATGCTGGAAGTGGTGGGTGTCACCGGTGTCGTTCACTTAGGTCAAATCCAATCAGGACTTCGGTCCGCAACACGGATCGCCCAGGGAGGTCACATCAAGATCCGTCTAAATACTGATCTCCCGGTCCAAGTGGATGGTGAGCCTTGGATCCAAAGTCCAGGGGATGTGGTCGTTCTCAAATCAGCCCTCAAGGTGAGCTCACCCAAGTCAAAGTGATCACTTACTCGTAGAACATACCTCCCTCTCCAGCACATCTCAATCCCTTCCTCGTTGCCGTTGTAAAATATCTTATTCCTTTTGCCCACCTTTATTTCAGGCGACCATGTTAAAGAAGACCAAGATCAAGAGGCGGAACACAGAAGCCGTCATGTCACCTCTAGCTACCTGCCCCTCACCAACTCCACCAACATCAGGTTCAGCCTCACTACCTCCGGAGCCAGAATAAAAAAGTGCTGTTGATCGTCGTGGAATAATCATCAGCAAAAGTTCACCACCATCAAATTAACCATTTTTTAAGATAAATCTCATCATCCCTTATTCAACAACCATTCAACAGTCATCCAATCAGCTTGACGGGAAAACCATGATCAACAAATCTGAACGAGTCATCATCCAGCAACACAAAATGTATGTAGCAATTCAAAATCAAATAATAAGTATAATGGTAGTGATGTAATAATAATATTTAAAAAAAAAAATAATAATGATAATAATAATAACATAGGAGAGTAGTGGTAAGGATTTTTCATTGGTCAAGAACGCCCTAATTTCCTAATTTCTCCTTTGATTTGATTTGTCATTTATGAGAGTATAAGGATACAGGTGTACTCATAACAAGAAAGCATACATAATATTTATTATTGTATAATAATGTGTATCTATGTACCGTCTACCTCCTATTTTCAACTGCGTCTCTTCGAAACACAAGCCTCATCTGTCAAGCACACCAACCATTTCAAATATTTATTTTATCCAAAGACGGATAGAAATCAAAGTAGTTCTGATGATAATGTTAACAACATTCGCGCACCCCACACCTTTGCTTACTGTCGTCTCCTCGAGTACCATGGAGTTAAGAGGGAGGAGAGGAGGCACTGGAGTAAAAAGTGAACGGAATATATAAATTGACATCTTTTTATCGCAACAGTTTGTGTTTTTCCCTGCGAGCAAAGTTTTTCCTTCTTTAAAGATTTCATGTTCAATGGTGGCGCACCACTTTCCAACAGTCAAAAACCGACACATTCCATCATTTACATTTTTCGAATTAATTATTACTAATGATATTATGGTTTCACGCTTCACGGTTAGTCAGTATCAACTCAAAATCAGCGTCTCCGTTTAATTTTGAGTAAATTAGGGATTAGTAGTTTGAGTAGTTTGTATGATGATTAAATGATTAAATATATCATAATAGTAAATAGCTATTATCACAAATCACAGCTTAGTTTTTGAGTATAAATTTTTGACAGGCTTTAAAAAAGATATTTGTAAGGTTTCAGGTAATTTATTTCCTCAAAGTTGCATGCTTGATGTTGGAAACTATTTGAAAGCGCTTTAATCCCCCGTGTGTGTGTGTGTGTGTGTAATTGTAGGAGCAGCTATTATACGAGTAGTGTGCGTAATATTGTAATTTGTAATGGTGCATATCATCAAATATCTTACAGTAGTACTGAGTACATATGGCGTCATCTGTACTCGGACAATCTTTTTGTCCCCAATTTATTTAAAAATTTACAAAAAAAAATGTAACCATAAAGTTATGTCTTGTTTTCTATTTATTATACGAGTAGTCGTTACCAGAGTTTAACTGTTGCCAGTACACACTCACAACACTTGACTCATATTCATGTGTGAATACCGTGTATAATTAGTATGGAATGCCCACCGGGGATAAAAGGGAGGCACAGATACGCATTCGCCGGATCTCAGTCTGTTATTTGGGGATTCCTTTGCTTCCTTGTTTCTCTCATTTTCCAAACTTGTCATCATTAAAATAATTAATTCGCTTCTAATTTCGCATCATAATTTTGATGGTAGCTAGCGACACATATCTGCTCGTCTGCGCCCAATATGTAAAGAGCAAGTGGAGGGATATGGCAAGTAGCAAAGTGCTTTACAACATGCATGTGTGGGAGGAGCAGTGAAACGGAAATGGAAAATGGAATCTCGTCTCCCTGTCCTCTCGAAAAAGTAAGCTCATACTTTTCATGTTTGCATTAAATTATAAAAAGGTGTGTGACAAGTAAATACACTTGTTCATTTCCAGGTTAACATGTGCGTTTTGTATGTATGAAAATGAAAAGTAGAGTAAATATGTGAAGAGTGGAGACTATTAGTAACTTGACCGTCTCTTGAATAACTTATTGCGTTGTTGACTGTTACAGGGAATCTAGACCATTCAAAAAAGCATAAGCCGCATTTTTAAAGAGCAAAAGGCCACTACTCCATTCATTTGATAACAAATTAAAGAAGAAAGATAAGAAAAGGAGGTATGAGGATGATATATAAACAGATTTATCAATAATTTTGATACATACATCCATATATTTTTTTGTTTAGTCATTCCAGTTTGTGTGTAAGGGGGAGTTAAAGGTCCTTATAATATGGAAGTGTGCTGGAATGTCTCCAGTAAGTTATTTTAGCGTAGGAAGTAGTTAGGTGTGCATATATATTGTACATTTTGCCTACACAGTTTATGATGGGTGTTGTAGTAGAGACCGTCGTCTAATTCAGCCAACAGTCAGCCTCTGCACGAATAATGTGGATGATGACGTGGTGACCTAGAATAACACACACGCCTTACTCGACGCCATCAAGTCGGTCTACTGATCAGCGTCCTTTTTGGTTTCTTATCACAATTCATCATCTCTCTCAACTCTTCTTCTCACTTCACTTTTACTACACCTTGTGTTTTCAAAATCTCCACTCTTTTACGTACTTTTACGACCAAGTTGATTGTTGCCAGTGTTGCATGATTTAAAAATAATAATAATAATAATAATAGTTTTAGAAGAGACACACTGCACCCAAGGGGCAACACGTTGCCAGCTTTGGTACACTCACATGTGCAATACACAGAGCTAACGCACGCTCCAAGAATACACCGCAGCAAAGGAAATGTGACCATTTCCGATTTCCGATTGTTATTTCCTTAACATTACTGTTACCATGCGTACCCTGCGTATACCTACATAGGTATTAAATGAATTTGAATAGGTACGTACGTACTATTGTAGCATATCTTTGCTGTAAACTCTGTGACCCCCTTTCCTCCTCTCCCTCTTCTCGACTCTCTATCGTTATTGCCGTGGTGAAAGTATAGAGCAATGATGAAATAACTGCCAACAAAACATAGACTTGCCTTTGTAATAAATTCTAATGATAATTATTAATTATTATGTATACATCGTACTATGCGGGCATTGTTTGGTCAAAATAATAGGGACAAGAAAGATGGAGCAGACGAGGAACAAGAGTAGCATGAGAAGAGAAAAAGATATTATGTATTTGTTGACCATTTGATGTGTATGGAATTAAAAAAGTGAGTAGTAAAGTGATGAGAGTGTGATGGGATAGTGTGAGTTAATATGCTAGCTTCTACATCTAACTCCTCACGTATAACTGAGTAAAGTTGAACAGGTTCACTCTCATGCTTTCTCTTGCTCCTCATCTGGGTGTCCTCCAGAGATATCCCAACTACAACGCACAAATATTCAAGTGGGAATCCCACTGTGGGATGTTGTCACCTATGTTGTCATAAATAAATAGGCATCAGTGTCCAAAAATAAAAAAGGATTGGCCATCATACCTCCATTTTACGCACAAATTTCTAGCAAAGTAAAAAGATGAGTGAGGTAGTGAAATGTGGACGCAGAGTTTTAAAACAAGAAAATCGTAGATGTAAGGGTGTGGCCAAATATATGAACTAAATTAATAGGCAATTGAGCTGTTGACAAGCAGAAAAAAGCAATTTCCAAAAGTGTATTCTTACTTGTTAAGATTAGGGACATACATTTAGATTACACAAGTGTATAGATAAAAGTGTTGAATATTTATGGTAGTTATTAGACGGTGTCTCCAGCCCTGTTGTTCGCCATTGTTGCCAAAAAAAACTGCTTGCTATCTGAGTTGCTGCGCTAGCAAAATAAATGAATAGGAAGGTGCGGGGTGTTGTCCCATTTAAAAATCTTGTATTCTTAATACACGCTTTTCCCATTCTTTAAATGAGCCATCTTGTTATGATCTCACTCATACAAATATTCGCAATATCCACATAAATCATATAATATGTATTTATACAACTACGTTACCTACTCTTCTCCTCACAAATGCACATAAGTAGCGCAACACTACTACTGCTTATAATTATCACTAACCCACTTAAAAATATAGGTATTTCACCGCATGCATCTGCATTCTACAAGAGGCAGGGGTAAAATGATGGGTGCATATATACTACACCCAACACACTTGATAACTTTAAACAGTTTATGATTAAGTATAGTGTATAAAGTGTGGATTCATGCACATAATATGACAGGGGAGGAGCAAATGGAAAAGGGCGAGACTATCCAACTTGTCTACTTTCAAAAATGGCTAATTGATGGGCATACATTGAACGGAAGTATATACTTATGTATAAAATGCAACATCTTTAGAGCCGGTGTGCAGAGAAGATTAAGGGAAGGAACAAGACAGAATATGATTGTTTAGTTATGACAGGGACTCTGACGTTACCTGAGCAGCACCTGCATATGATCTGGTGGCATGTTTTCTACGTTGCTGGTTAGGGTAAGAGGAAGCTACGCCAAGAAGGAAATGAGAGATATTGAGATATATATATAGGGAAGGTGTATGGCAAGTGCTTTTTCGACGAGGAGGATGATGATTATGTGTCGTTGGAAACTCCTCCCTCTTGTGGACAAAAAAGTAACTGAAGTAATATCAGTATTATTAAAAACATACATGATTATGGAATGTATATAAACTATTTTAAAATAGCAAATATTCTTCTCATTAGCATTTACTACTTTATAGTGCATAACAAGTTATTATTAACATAATATACCTATTATCTATCTGTGCGTAAAATGTTGTTGTTGAGGAAGTAATCTATAGCTAATAAAGTGTCGACATTATCTTATTGTCTGCCTACATGTAATAGTCCTTCGGTGGCTCACAGATTTTAGTGTAGAAACAAGGGCTCATTTCTTATCATTCCCATTAACTCTTAATTATCCCTATTATTATTATTATTATTATTACATGGTTCCCTGTGATTCCAAAATCCTCACCATATGATGAATGCTGCTCGCTTTTAAGCAAACCAATGCCCTCAGGAGGAGAGAAAAGTGGCGATTCTTCCTCTTCACTTCCTATTTTAAACTGTGTTTACGCAACACCAACCTGCACACAACCCCAATTTTTCCCCAAGTCGTCAGTTAGTCCCCACTATATACTTCCCTTAAATGTTCAACGGAACGAGCATTAAATTGATTTATGATTGATGGATTGTCTTGTTTGGTGACAACAACGACAGCTAATTTCCAACTACAAGATCTTTACGAGAAACATTATAGAAGGTCAATATAAACAAAAGCCAGGTCAACAATGAGATAAATTAATACCTATACATAAATTTCTGATGTCGTTAAAAAAAAATATTTTATTATAACATATTTGAAATTATTGAAAGAAACATCAGCTTCAAGAGTGGATGTTTCCCACAAAATATTCTTTTGTTGCCGACACTCGCACTCCATTCTTGCTACGCGTCATCATACCAAAATAATATTTTATTTTATGGCTACTTATTACGAAACAGCAAAATGAGAGAAGAAAACTTTGACTGTAGAATAGAGTACTCAAAAACATCACCCGCATTTAATAATTTGGGGTTGTGTGCTTTGTTCTTCTGCAGACTCTCTAAATTGCATAATGTAGTGAGATTATTGATGCTTTTTTTGATTTGTACGCTTCTTGTTTCGTGAGTTTTGGTCATTTACTGCTCGTCATGGAGCACTCGCCGCACATAATACATGCACGCACATGCGTTCATTTGTGCTCCTCCACCTCTTGTTCAACATGCATTACTATCTGCATCCAATCGGATTCTTTTTTACTAAACGTTTTTAAAAGGCCAACGCAGCAAGATGAATCAAGATGAATAGAATCAATTTTGAAAGTTCAAAAAATGAATAGTGTCGTATTTTACAAAAGAGACAGAGAATATTATGATATTTTGAGAAATAAGTTGGTCGGAACGTGAATATTATATTAGCGTACAATTTTGTGGGTCACTCTTTCTGTACTGCTCCATCATTTAATCATGTCATGAATCTTTCTTGATCATCATCTAATCAACACCCATTTTATTTTTTATAAATATTGAGTCGAAAATGCCGCTTCCGCTGTATATCATATGATTATATACATACATCTGTGTGAGTGGTGAGATGTGATGTATTTACAGAGTAGAATATTATTATTATTGTACGAGGGGTGCATATTTATTCGGTCGCCGTCTCCGTCGTTTATTTTTACAAATTGCCATCTAAATATACATGCATTGTTTGAATATTTTAAGTAGCTATATTGTACATTGTACGTTTTATGACAAAATGATGCATTCTTTTTGTGTTACAATCTTACCAACAAATCATTGTTTTCGGTAGAATCCGATACTGTAAAATTCATCGTGAATTTCCTTTGGTGCAGCAGTTCAATTGCTGAAAACAAATCTATAAATCTATATAATATTAATGTATGCGTATATTAATTTGATAAATTTAACTTATTCCAAAAAGGAGAGGGGGGAAAAATGAAGCCAATACAAAGAAACAAAAAATGAGTACCCATTTTAAACCTCATCATCATATTAATAATGTAATCTCCGAACGTACATATACACATAACTGATGATGGGAATATTATTAGCTAAGCTTATTGATATAATATGTACAGTTTAAAATATAAGACAAGTTTTATGCTTAAGGGGAATTATTTGTAGAAAATTAGTGGCCATTACTGAATGCATATATGTATATGCTGTATGTATATAAGAGTAAATGAGGAGTATGCAAACTGGATGTGACATGTCGGAACGGAAGTTCAAAACTATGAGAGTAAGCAAACGCTCGCCTTCAACCTGGGAATAAGGTGAAAGCTGCACAGGAGCAAAAATAAAAATATATTTATTAAGATTGAACAACAACTCCGCCTTGGAGAGCCCTCTGTCGTATTTACTACTGGCGAGGGGAGAAAAGAATAACTTTTTATTTTATTACAAAGTTTTGTGTCCCCGTAATCTCCATAAAAGGCCCAAAATTTCCTAATAATCCAAGTGGATAATAATGATGGGTTGGGTATAAATAAAGAGCGTGTGAAAAGAAGAAATGTGGAAAACAAGTCGACTTGAGATAAATAGGTTGGTATATTTGTTGCCTTTTAAATTCTCACGTCTCGTCGGCGCATCCCTCCCTTGTCTTGTGTTGTCATCATGATGCTCTGAGGTGATAATTTTTTTTTCCTCTCCCTCCTTTCTTTTCTCATCAACTTTGGTTCAAGAGTCAATGCGTACAAGCCAGTGACCCATATTGGAGCACAGCAAAAGTTCAAGATTAGCAAAATGCGTTGACTATCAACTTTAATAGCAGATTTTTAGCAGATTTGCATAACAAAAAAAAGTTTTCGTAAATCCAGATAACTTGATTGTATGAACCAATTTATTCACGACATAAAAATAAGGATTTCCGGAGAAATGAAGAAAATGTTATGTGAAAAGTGCCTAATTCTAGTCCAATTTGAATATACATATTCACATTGATATAAAGATAGAGTGTTGTTGGAAGCAGGCTTTGACGCAGTTTGTAAAACTTGTGTCAACATCCTATCAGACCATACATCTCAACGCGAATCACGGGACCTTATTCCCTGACAAATAAGTCAACGCATATTATGAGAGCAACTAATAAAAGGTCACACGCTCCATCATGATTCCATTTAAAAAAAAGTAATTCATTTGTAAGAAGGCACGCAAACGTGTTATACACGTACCAACTTGATATGTTAGAAAGGAAGGATTATGTTGGGATATTTGATGTGGAAGGATGAGAGAAATGAATAAGACAGGAAATTTGGAAATAAATAGAATGAGGGGGAAATAAGGATAAGTTGAGCTGGAGTAAAGTCCACGCGCACTAACACACCAGCCCCTCAAACTAAATCGTAAAATAAGAAGCCACCCATACGTATTTACGCAAGTATAATTGCAGTAGATTGACATAAATCAAAGCATGGGATAAATGAATACAATTTGTTGTATGATTATGATAAGTAGATCATACAAAACACGACCATCCCATTGTTCAGTACAAAGAAAGAGAAAGTGAATGTGTGCCACTGGGCAACTCTTCAATCCACTGAAATGTGGACAAAAATGTGAGTTACATTTTTTATCGCTTCCACGTATATACCTATATATATGTAGGTATGCAGATACGTAGATATAGATTGAAAGTGGACTCTGAGTAACCAAGATCAAGTTAAAATTTTGATAAAGTAGCAGAATGTGCATACTGCAACAAGTTAAGTGGTTAGGAAACCTAGACAGGTTTTTGCACACGAGTTTTGAGTGGGTTTCTTGTATCAATATCCTCGATATATAATTCTATGAGCATATATACTTTGAAGGGTGAAAGGAGAAAGGTGGAATGTTTTATGTTTTGCTGGCTGACAACGAAATGGAAGCCCGAAAGCATGTTATTATTTTTATTATCCCATTCATATCTATGTACCGACTTCAAAAATATAAGTAGGGATATGAACTTGATATTATCAAGTGTTTATGATTGAATTTCATAAAAATTCATCTTCAAAATAACAAAGGGGCATCTCTTTGGAAATTTGCGAACCCCCTAGTTGAAAAGAGGAGTACTTGCACCAAAATAAGTTGATAAGAAACCCGTGCAATTTTTAAATCTTTTTTTTTTGCCATCCATCTCATATGAGAGATGCCACTCCTGACAACAATAATACTAAATGTGAAATTGAGTAGTTGGGCCTATTTTTAACCGCCTTCCAAGAAGGTATCATATGTCCAATGTGTTGAACCAAAACAGGAAAGGTTACAAAGGTGGTAAATTACTATCCAAATGAGAAAAGTATACAGAGGCATATCTTTCTCTTTTGAAATTCTACTAGTGTATAGATAACGCAAGTAGCCTCATTCATGATTCACAAACAACTTTTTCAGCCAAACGTAAAAATCTTAAAATTCATTGATGAACTCGTAGTTTTTTCCATTCCCTTGATTTCGCAAATTTAGCAAACTGTTGTGTTTGTTAAAATGTATTTTTCTTTTGTTGTATGTTTCTTCACAAAATAACCTGAATGAAATTAATGTAAAAGGGGAAAAGAGATGAAATTTGAGGACAATTGACAATTTTTGTGGTCTCTTTATTTTCGTCCGAAGCAAACAAAGAAGAAAGGTTGTATGTCAGTTATATTTGTATTTCTACATCCATCCCATCTTTGGATTATCCACTTGAAAATATAATTTATAAAAGAGAAACGTAATTAAACGAGATTCTGTTGTAAAAATTAAGCGGGGTATTTAGCAAGTGAGCAAAAGTGATCCTTGCAATGTGCTCCTAATTGTTACAATCACATGTATCCCATTCACCATTCATTTTGATTATCAAGAATTCATTAACTAAATTTATTGTGTCATTATTGTAATTGTTCATTAATCCAAGAGCTATAAAATAGTTTGTATGCTGTTTGCAAAAGTGTTGAAACTGCTTGTTTAAAAAGATAAAGATGGAAAGGAAGGCCTGTAACTTTGTTTTTGGGAAAGGAGACATAATTAGAGTTTTTTAAATCCTTCATTAAAGTCGAGTAAGCTAATTATCTCTGGAGAACTTGTGGAAAACTAAAATCCATCAGATTGTAATAATAAATCTCAGTTTATGATCCTCCTTCCATATGCTCACTTTTATTGTTTCTTGTAAATTTAAAATTTAGAGTAGGAATGAGAAGAAACGTAACTTTTGAGCGTGCAAAGGAGAAGTTAAAGCCAATGAAAAGGCTATACAAGTCAAGTCACAAGGAAAACGTCAGGTTCCATGTATCAAATTTTCATACTTTTTGGTCTACTGCAAAACCTGTCGACTCAAAATGCAAGAGAAAGCCAGTTTCCATCCACCCAACAACAAACTGAAAATTTTGTGTGTGCCTTCTGTTTTCTCAGTGAAGCGCATATACTTTTCCGCTTGTTCCGAGAAAATGGAAAAGGTGTGATAGGAAAACATGTCCAACATAGCTCTGCCAGCCAGTCTTCAACCTACATCATAAAAAAAGTATACGGACAAAGGTTTTGCAAGAGACTGAAAAACACCGGACTGACCAAACCCTTTAAAAAACTAACGGTCAGTCCCAACACTTCTCTGGGGAAAGTATGGGGCTCGGTTACTTTCACCTACACTTTTTATACAGGGCAATAATTTAGCAAGAACAACAAAATGCACAAGAGAGCAGCTTCCGGACATTGTTATGATTGACGCAATCAAAGACGTAGTTTCCAACTATCCATCTTTCACGTCAACTTTGTCTCTGATTTGTGGCTCGATTCAAAAGAAGCCCAATCCTAACTTTTGTCCATTTCTCGCTGTGCATTGTGTTTCCCTCTCCAAGAACATGAATATATGCTTAATGCAATTAATGCTAATACTTTGGCAGTATTCATGATTAGAAGGGAGAAGGTACAAGTATATCCACGCACAATAAAAAAGACGGGGTGAAAGTAATTTTTACTTTCTCCGGAGATGACACAAAAAGGCTTTTTGCTCTTTGTGAAAAGAAAAAGGGAAAATGAAAATGTGGTACGAAGGAACATGAAATGTGACAGTTTGACCACTCTGACATAAGTCAACCTTCATAACATTCTAATTTTAAATGAATCAAAGGAAAAAACAAACTCCAAAATGAAAAGGAAGAATAGAGTTTGTAACGAGATGGAAAACAAACAGAGTATTGTTGCGTGAAGCACAACAAAATATACTAAATCCAGAGATAAAAGTATACACAATAATTGTGTAACATTTTAGTGTAATAATGAGAAAAGGGGAAAGTACTAAGGAATAATTGTAATTAATTAAATAATAATAAGTAAATGAGAAAGCGTATTTATTATAATTACAAAGATAGTGGGGTTGGAGGAATAAAAGGCGGAAAAGGGGAGGGCATCGTTGACAAATCCATTTTGGCGCCGAGGAAAGCTCTCTGTCTCTCTCTACATTAGTCTCTACTCTCTACTCTCTACTCTCTCTTTATTAGAATATACTTGATATATTTAAACCACTATTCTATTTACTCGTATATGCCATGATATTATACAGGATAATATATACCTCTCTACATTCTATTTAATGATGTAGGCTAATAATAAGTGTACCATATAACAATATTTAGTGTGAAAGTGTTGAATATATATACCTAAAATACTTGGCAAGCTGCTGTGTAATAAAAAGGTGTAAATTACTACTTGTCTTTAAGGTGTTATACAAATT
>JAITYZ010004159.1:0-19393 GCA_027744595.1 Paronellides praefectus
GCACTGTACACACAATGTTTTTAATTTCTTTCCAAATTAAAAATAAGAAAATCTACATATTTAGTGCTCAGTACGAACTTCATGCCTAGCTGATAATTTCACTGAAGTGATACGACTTTATTAATGAGGCATGAACCACAAAAACGAACCATTCTACTGTTACGAATCAAACAGATAAAACATATAAAATGCTGAGAAAATGAATTTGGACGTTGTTGAGAGAGAAAGAGAGCAGATGAAGGACTACTTGATATTTATTTCCGATACAAATATACAACCATTCATTCCAGAGAAACGACCAGAATTTTGTATACTTTCAAAAGTTTTGTCCGCGTAGTGACACAGCACTTTACTTGGAAGTTGGAAGTTGGAACATGATTCCAAACCAAACAAAAGTATTTTTATTAAGAATATATGACGGTTTCTTTTTCAACAAAAAGATGCTTCTACAATATATTCCGTGTGCTACAAATACCAAGCAGAATTGGTGTTCTATAATAAAGTTTGCAGTTAAAGCGAATGGTGAATGTGTAAAAAAGGAAAAGACTTTGCCAAAGCAAACGTCAAATCACTTTATCTTCCTTAACGATCCTTTTCATTCATCTTCTTCAATCCGACCGACAGGGCACTATATTTTTGATGAAGGCAGGCAAAAAACAATGTATATACGGGATATAAAAAATAAATCTCTCTCTGTCTATTTCCCTGGCTCGTATGCAGCAGTATAGCTTATCCAATGTTTTTGTTTTAAGAGACAAATGACGCAAAAACGTGGGATGGAAATGCAAAAATGTTCAAGGAAAAAAAGTAATGAAAAGAATGCGTTGTTATTATTAGTTGCAAAAATTCCATATAGTATCATTTTATGTGTATATACACATAATAATATTATATTGCTCTTGCTGTTGGTCATACCAGAATAAACACGAAATAAACATTTTTCGTGTAGGTAGGTAAACAGTCGCCGTTAAAAACAACGGCTGTGTTTGTATAATGACAAGAGTTTATCCGACAGCTCATTTACTTTTGCCTTCCATGTAATGATCTCTACCATCATCAACTTTTTTGTGTGTTTTATGAATAGTAGCTCTAATAAAATGGCCAAGTGCTATGAATGCAAATGAGAATTACAACAGGCGCAATGTGGTACTTTTTCTACGTTGTTGAAAAAGTGGGTTGGTTTGATTTTGATTATTCAGTTTTTTTTCTCTCCTTTCAATGGGGATAGGTGTTCAAACCAAAAGAGTGTTTGAGCTGGCTTACACACAACAGCATTAAACATTTTCTGTGTGCAACTTGGATTATTTGGGAGCAATATTATACCTATATACTGAATGGTTAAACAAGAAGACGCTTTTTTCCATTTAAAAGCACGTGAAAAAGCATTGCCAAGGATAAAACATTTGGATAGGGACGCGATGATGATAATGATTATGGATCCGCGAAATGTACTTGTGCCGTTTTGTTGTTGCTGTTTAGAATGGGCGACGGACGGCGACGACGATGATCATGATGAACTCTACAAAAACTGAACCAGAGTTGTATAATAATAACAACCACATATAGTGCACAGGAACACTGACACTGATATAATATCAAGTAATGCATGTAGCAACTGTTTTTTTCGTGTTTTTGGCTACTTCATGTAGCCACAATTTCCAAATGCCGAATTGACGTGCCAGAAGAGATATTACTATATGTACTCCTGCAATGACAACGACATTAGTGAAAAGTGGAAAAAACCGTTTTCGAATACGAAATACTTTTCCATTATAAATGTGCTTATAGTTAGTTTATGATGAAATTTAACGAAAGAAATATAGTTATTATGGAGGACCTTGTCCGCTTTTAAACCACGCCATAATTTTATGCGAGACCATTAAAAAATACGTATATAAGCCTAGATTCAGATAGTCTGCCTACTGCAGTCTGTTGAAGTAGGAAAGTTTAATGACAAGACTGTTATGAAAACGATGGTGCGCGTTGTGATCGCTTCAAACCAAAAGTTGTTTTATGATATGGAATTAAAAGCATGTGAAAACATATATCTTGTGTTGTATGCATGCATAATATAAGTATAATAAAAGTACTAAATACTTCTATAAAAACATATAATATGTTCAGGCCAATAACAGTACATTTGTGTTGATGGTTGGTATTGGTAAAATGTTCATGATGAGGTGAAAAGTCTGTGGAAGATCGAAGATCCCCTAAGCCATATGCATTAAGGAGGGATCAAGTACACATTTCTTGCTACTTATTTTATGTATTTAAGTATGTAAAAAACATGTTTTCCAATGAAAAAAGGGGGTACACATGAGAAAAACATGCTGCTGCTTCTGTTATTAGCGTGCCCGAAAAAAAAACACTTTGGAGAGAGCGTTTTTATTTCCGAGCACTCAGTCTTCTGAACGTGTTCCCATTGACAAGAGTGGAAAAAAGAACTAGTGACAGCGTACATCAGTGACTATAACACATGAAAGTAGAGCAAACCAACTTGTCTGCAATATTTTTTTCTTGGAACAAAATAAAACGACTTTTTGTTGCCTGTTCAGTGTAACAGTGTATTGTAAATACTCTGGAAAAAAAGGAAATATTCAAATTTCAAGATGCAGTGTCCCGCACAAACAATATTAAATTCAGTCGCGTCTACAGAATCTCCCTCTGGTCACCCTGACCCTTTTGATAAATTATCAAAACAAGAGGGGATCATTGAAGAAATAATAACGAAAGTGTGCGTCAGCGATCCACCAAAACATTCGTCAGAACAAGACGAGGTGGCTACGGAAGAAAATGTACAAATAGGAAGTGACAAATACCCAATTGCAGTGAAGCATGACAGCATAATGGGAAGGTACTTAGTAGCCACAAGAAATATTGAACCTGGAGAGATTTTCCTAAGAGAATGGCCACTAGTGACCGCTCCAAATGCTGGAGAAAGCGGTGCTACTTGTCTGGGATGCTGTTTAGTGATGGACTACTCTGAACCGTGCGCTCGATGTGGATGGAAAGTGTGTAGTCAGGATTGTGCAAATGTAAGGCTGAAGCATAAAAAATCAAACCATGAAATTTTTATTTCATGCTTGCACTTACAGTATACTTTATCTTATTATTGCATATACATATATGCAGCAAATATATTAAACAGCTCGTTATAATTTTCAAACTCTTTTTTGAATGAGCATATATTAAATTAGCAACAAAGAATGTTTCCGTTCGTCCAAAAGACATTTTACCTTTTATCATTTAATCATTTATACTAGATTCCTCAGCACGCTGACTTTGAATGCAAAATATTCGCCCGAGAAAACATCAAACCTGATCTTCCTTCACCATACTCATTTATAGCCCCTGCAGACTACATAAAGATTCTTAGATGCTTGCTATTAAGGTAATGTATGATGACTGATGAATCCAACATCAAATGTGCTTATTAATTCACTCTGACAGTTCCAGTGTCAAATCTACGCGTTGTTTCAATACGCCTTCTTCCTTGCATTCTAACAGTCACTTTATTATGCATTTGATTGACCGATTTCTACCAAAGAACTCAATTGATGATATTATTAATAAGCATTGACATGCGATTATCTAGTCTGGCCAGCCTGGAGTCCATTCCCTGGACTATGTATTAATGAAACATACACCTATGTATGTTTAACAAGAAAAAAAGGTTCTTTTTGCTGACAATCTCATCAATCGTAATGGCTGGCACCTTATTTTCAATAGTGGCACATCAATAGTAAACCTTATTTTTAAAAAGTCGTTTTTGGAAAACGCCATTATTGCTTCTATTAGGATTAATTTTGACTTATTTTGAAAACAATTGGACATTTGTCCAATGAAATGCATAACATTAAAACGATTGATAGAGTGAGAGGAAGAAGTTTTGCTTTGAACCTTTACAAGTACATAAGCTTTGGACATTTTTTATTTTGATGTCATTTTTCTTCCAGTCCTGGAGACACCCTCCGGCTTAAATTCCTAGAACCTCATCTGGAGCTAAGAAGAAACATTCCAAAAGCAAAATTAATTTTCCAACTTATGACGCGGTTTGTACATAATATCTGTAAACTCACTCAATATGACGAGGCAACTATCTTCTTTGTGTTAGGTGACTATCTATTTATCTACCTATTCTATCTTTATTTAAAAACAAACATTAATGATTAATATACTAGAAGCAACTGCCATTTAACGAATGGAAATAAGCACAAATATTAGATAAACATAAAATAGTCTTGCAATTTCTCATCAATTGTCAATGGTATGCAGTGGATTTTTATAATATTTGTATAATGTAATGTAATGTTCTAATTTTCAATATTAGGTGTAATTGATGTGAACGCAATTGCAAGCAATGACTCGAACTGTGTCCCATTGATTCTTAAGCCACCATCTTTAAATGATACCAAAAAACCCAGGTAAACCGACATGAAAGAAATCAGATCTTGAATTGTCAGACAACTCTGATGCAATTATGCACAAAATCACAATTAGGTATATGTTTGCAATGTTATTTGCCAAAATTATAATCATTTCCCCAAATGCGCAGGGCTGACTGAGAGTTTTCTGTTGTGGGTTTTGTTTAACTGAAAGCGCTCTTTGCAAAAGTGCCCTTAATTGTGATTCTCACTATAGCTAACACTTTTATTAAATGTCAGCTCACAACCGATCATATAATTTGTTCTCTATGAAATCCGTAGGAATGCCACTTTTATCTACATAAATGCAAGTATGTGTTGCCATTGCTGTGTCACTAATGCCAAGTTGAAGACTTTGGAGGGAGGTCAGCTTGAGATGAGAGCGTCGTAGAAAATTCTTCAAGGGGCAAAAATATGCCATTCCTATATAAATCTGATGCTAGGAACGAATGAAAGGCGAAACTTGCTTAAATCAAATTTTTACTTTGATTGCACATGTTTCCGGTGTGCTGACCCAACAGAACTCAATACATATTTTTCTGCACTGAAGTGTACTCAATGCAAATCTGGCTATTTGTTAGCAGAAAATCCATTAGAGCCCAAATCCAACTGGGTTTGTAATAACAAACCCGACTGCGGTGAAACAAAGTCATTCGAGTATGAAAGAGATTTAGTGCAACAAATCCTGACGGAAGAGAAGAAAGTGTCCGAACAAATTCCTGTGGACACTAATCTGATCACTATTAGGAATTTAATGCAAATTCTAAAGCGCCACAGAGATATCACCGTCCATCCTAATCATTACAGGATTGTTAGCACCGAGTATACACTCTTAAGACACTTGCTTCAAATACCGACACCTGCAAAGGAAATTAAGCTGGAAATGAAGAGGCTTTTAAAGAAATATATTCAACTTTCCTCTGTTTTTCATCCTTCATTTGAAAAGTAGTGTTTATCATATTTTGAGCACAAAAATTCGCACACCAACAATAAAATCTAGAAGAATCAAACAACAAGCACTTATCACTGCCTAAATATATATATAATATGTACCTACCTATGTATACTTTTGTTCATGTGTTGTTGGAACTATAACACGTCTTTGTTGCCTAAACGTTAAATTCTTACCGTTCGAGTGATTAGCTACAATGGACTGCAAGGTCGAAAGAAAGGTTATTCACTTCAGAAAGATGAAACACTTACACTTAACTGAGCAGCGTCTTCAAGCGCTAGTCTCCAACTACGCACCACTTTCAATTTTATCTTGATTATATACACAGTTTATTTACTAATCTGCATAACCAAGCATTAATTATGTATACTATATATATCATCAGTATTAGGTATTCACTAAATTAACAACTGGTATTGGGATTGATGGGAGAGTTGGCTCCTGCGAAAATGGTAGGTTATATAGTTGTTCTAATTCAAAGTATTTACCTATGTAGGCATTTCTCACATTAACTACCCAAACTAAAGTTAAAGATTCTTTATAATTCACTTATATGATGGGTTTTGTGTGAAATTGTGATCGTAGTGTTTTCTCTGTCGTTTCTTATAGAATTACTAGTACAATTACCCTTTGTTGTAGGTTCTATCGAATTTGGCACAATGAAAATTATATACCATCGTACAGTTATAATGTGCATTTATGTCATGTTTAAATTAAATCTTATGAAAATAAAATCTGAATTTTCTCTGAATTTTCTGAGTATTACTCATTGATGTTTTTTATTTATCTTTATGCAATATTCTTGTTGAAGAAAAAATGTATAAAAAATGGGGCTGAAGGTAGAAAAAATATAAAACATGGTTTCGTATGTAGAAGGTAAAAGAGGAAATGGAATAGAGTGAAAAGTATACTTTTAAAATAAAAAGGCAAAGGGTTACGGTCTAGCCATTTAAAGATGAAGAAGGAAAGTGATGTAGCGTAACTGATATGAAAGAGGAAAAATATAAATGTATACAAAAGAGTGATAGGAAAATATGAGAAAATAAACAGTGAAAATTGAAAAATATAGGAAAGATCATACAAAAATATACCAAATGACTCCGTTGACTCGAGATAATTAAAGAAGAATTAAAGAGGAGGATTTAGTCAACTCTGTAACTAACAGCATGTCCTGGGGTGTTGACGACCTTCGTGAGGGTAGCTTCCCTAACAGCTGGTGCAGCGACAACAACGACGGGGGAACTGTAGGAAATTACAGCTGGGGCTACGGCAAGTGGAGCAGCAGTGAGAATTCCACGCTTTCTCCTGGACTTGGCGTCTTCGGGTCCGGCAGCAGCGTTTCTGGCTTTAACTTCGGCGACGGCCTTGGCATGAGCAGCTTTGGCTTCCTTGACCTCTGGAGTGTCGTCAACGGGAGTTGGGGCAACGAGAGCCTCTACTATTGGAGCCTCTGGGACAGCTGGACCAACTGGAAGAGCATTGGAAGCAACACGGAATCCACCATGACCGGCAGTGTACTCTACTCTGATTTCCTTGCCTAAATTGCAAAATTGCATAGATTGAAATTTTAAAATAAACATATAGATGCGAGAGAGATATAATATAAATCGGGTTGTAAACTCACCGTCAGGGTTAATGTAAGCATAACTTCCTCTCACGTTTCCAAGTGCATCACGAACAGCAGCATGGGCTTGACCTGGTTCGGCATGCCCGAAAGAAGCTTGACCAAGTTCATCTTGAGAGTGATACTGAAATTTTGAAAGCACACGGTTATTTTTCAGTTACATCAATAAACCAATATGTTTCCACTTTGGTGTTATTCTTACTTGGGTCTTGGTTACAGCTGGAGCAATGATGGCTGGGGCGCTGTAGGCGATTGGAGCAGAGATTACATGGCTAGTAAGTGGGACACCAGCAATGGTCAACCCACTTAATCCATGTAATCCAGAATAGATGACTTGGGCAGAGGCGCAAGCCAAAACGGCCGCCAAAACGACCTGTTAAAATTATATGGATATATTGTAAGAGAATGACTTAAACTTCATAAAATTTTGTGTTAGTAAAATTGTTATTTCATTATGGTTTTTAGATTAGAAATGTATTTAAATTAGCAAGAATAAAACTTACAAAAGCTTTCATGATGATTTGAGTTGTTTCAAGTGTGCTGCAATGGTATGCTGTTGATTACTGAGTGACTAATGATTATTTCTCAGTTCGGTGGATCCTTTTATATGGAATGACAGGTTTAGGTAGTTGGGGTTGAGTTTACTTAGATCTTCCTACAGCGACGCATTCCAGAGTTGCCCATTGTTTTTTTTTTAAATTAAGCAACTCGACAATGTCAGACATTCTGTTGTTCAACATGCTTAAGCAAATTAAATCTAGAATTATGCCCAAAAAAATCCAGCCTAATGTAGTATCACAATATCATTAAGTATGCGTGAAGATGTATACCATTTTTATACATTAATAAATTATTATAAAAGGGGTGCGAGACCCACCCTTCATAATATAATTTCATTCCAATATCACCACGCACTTTGCATATAAAAGTTGATGTACTCCAGGCAGAGCAGACGCGCACAATGAATGACTTATATAGGGATAGTGTGTATAGTACTAAAACGTAATTTCCAGTACATTTTTTGCTGACTTGATGACAGTTTTTCGTACAGTGATGGCTGATGGTGATTATGAATGGCGACAAGGAACTGATCGATAATTGACCATCCTAAATAATAGAGAGTTTAGTAATTTTTATTACTCCGCATTAGCAACTTCAGTTTGCTCCAATTAATTGTTAGGAAAAACCAGAATAAAAGAGATTTTGGAAGAAGAAAAAAACTTCAGCTCATATTCTGTAAAAAATTGTTAGTGTACGAGATTGGCATATTAAACCATCTTCTGTTTTTTACCAGATATTATAATTTCTAATCGGTTTTATTCATTGAAAAACAAAAAACACAATTTTTATGGGAACAAGGTGTAAAGAAGTAACACTAACCTGTCAGTCATGTGTATAACAAAAATATTGTCAACTGTAAAAAAATTAAGAAGAGCTCTTTCCATTCATGGAAGCTCCCTCTCCAAACTTGCATATCATAATAAAAAATACACAGTTAAAAAACCAATTAGATAAAAATAACGTTTGTATCAAGGTCGATCATGTTGTGAAAATATAAATAGATGGGACTGCATTTTGATTAGTTGATCTAAAAAATGTAATGCAAAACAGTCAAAGGTTATGAATTAAATTATGGTTTGATTGCTGATATGCATATGAGCATTACTACACACCAATTTATTTTATAGCATTATGAGATGTGATTGATGATGCATGTAGCCCAAGAATCCAGCAAAACACCTGTATACCCAGCTAAGGGTGTGTATTAGAGACTCCAACAATAAGTCTATTAACTATTTGCAGACTACTGTTGTCTAGTCCTTTTGCTGTGAATTTATCAAAGCTGATGAATGAGTGAAAGGATTTTAATAGCGTTATATAGTGATTCCCATGTGTTGATGTAGTCAGTCAAAACAAGCAAAAAACGTGGTTATAGTTCTTTTTAAGGTGTACAAAGAAAATCTTTATGGGGTTAGCGACTATAGTCTGTTCCTCCGTACGTCCGTATTCTCGATAACTCAGAAACTGTTGTGGTTTTTTAAAATTCTGTTTTGGGGGATTGATACCTTAAAACTTTGCCTCAAACAGGTTTGAAAACCAAATCAGCTACCTCCACCCCTCCGGGAGGGTTGTAGGGAACCTTAGAGTTTGTTTATGGCAAGTGACGTATCATTCGATTCGTCTTGACCAGCAAGCCAAGAAACTGTTGTTACTTTGGTTCTACCTTGTACCATCTGAGGGGGTCACAGATGAATAGAGATAATTTTACCTTTCTGTTGAGGCAGGACACCTATGTATATCGGCCGGACGGACACGATATAGTCATGTAATTTTTACTATTAACAATTAAACTTAATGCCTTAAAGAAATGCCGTAGCCTTTATACGTAACTGCGTAAAATGCGTCGTATTATTTTGAGATGTCATCATGGGCTGTGACCACAGGTGTATTTACACAAACAAGAAGATGTACCATTTTTTTCGCACAGGGAAAAAAAGGTTACACGAGCTATTCTTCACATTCTTCATATCATGAGGCAATCGAGTGATTGATTAGCCCATGTGAATGTGGCTAGCAAAAGTGCGTGCTGCGTGAAGTCCAATGTCTGTTTAGTCCAATGAGTCCTATCACGCGCAAAGCGCATGAACAACAAAGAACATTGATCGTGAAAGATTAAGCATGGTCATTTGGTCGTTTAATAGTTAGACTTATGTACTTGCTTTTTTTGTAGGTTTGTCAGTGGAAGATGAGTGTAATCCTACATTTTTGTAATTAGAGCTCTTGTGCATTGATGCATTTTTAAATTATTGACACATATTTTTGGACCGGGATATCTACATAAAAAATATCAAGATGCCTACCAATTTAAGTAGATAAAAACCTCCCGAAAATGGGATCACATTACATGTACCTATATTTGTAAGTCTTGATTGTCAAATGTCTGTAGCCACATAATAATAGCGTTACATTTTCCTGCTTATAAATGTTAAGTTAACTAAATTAACCGTGTGGCATTTTATGGGTTCGGCCTAGCAATCTTCCTACTGTGTGATGGTTAAGTAGACAAAAGAAGTTTCATACTAATAACATGAATTTTATTCAAAACTAAAATTAACACTGCCAAAAGGAAAAACACAGGTGAATAGCATAGACAATAAAAATAATTTTATGTTAAATAAGGTTTGCGTATATAGATATGCCTTGCTGTGAACAACAACAATATTTACAGAACAACACATTAACAGCAATTGAGCCTTGGGCCATAGACTGTAATTTTCAGTTAGAATTAGAAGATTTCAAAAGGATTCAGATGTAATCCAGTATTGAATCATTTAAATCTGGAGTGCATTTTACATTATATTACCAAAATACATACATTGTTCGTTTAAAATGCAGAAAGTGTTTAATGAGCAGTCTCAAGTTTTATGTTATATTTGAGGTGGAAACTCATTTCTTGATGGACTGGTATGCTTTTTAAAAGACCAAGTTCTAATGTTCAAAACTTTGAAGCAATTCTGGCAACTTGTTAGTTATTTTATGCCGGATATAGCCGCTGGACAGACGGACAAACAGATTGATTGATTAAAGCCACGAACGAGCTTCGTACGAATTTTCTTTATAATCAAATCATCTACAGAGAGGATGCCATGTTTTTATGCGTTTACACAAAGGCATGGCCAATTGTTGCGTTGATATATTATGAATACTTACCTATTATCTAGCACAACAAATTATGTTAACTTGACATATTACATGAAGATCCCATCACCCATAAACACAAATCTTTCCTACTTCACTTTAAAGTAATTTGATATCAATACATACAATTAAAAATTGACGAAATGTAAAATCAGTAGTTCCATAAATATGATGCATAGGCGACAAATAATTATGGTAATAATGGGCGCGGACAGTTTTAGTAGTAGAGTACAGGCATATATACCTATTTTAATTTTTCCAAGCATAAAGTAAATTTTTATATATTAAATTCTTGTCGCTCTTTCCTTTGCAGATCAAATTTTACTACCATTATGATTACACGACCTTTAATGACTACACTAGCGTGCGGTGAATAATGAATTATTTGTTCGTGTACGCTTGTTGAGGTACTGCTTGGAAGCTGGAACAACTGCTATTTGTTTGTGAAGGAGTTGCGCGGACGGAGTATCGTATGTCCCTGTCATTGGTCTGTGATCAATTCTTGACGATGACGGAGGTCTTGCGGAGTAACAATGATTACGTCGCGAGCCTGGACCGATAGTTGACATTGGTCTAGGTGTTGTAGCTCCTCCGCGTTTGGTCATGGTCGATGAATCCTTTCCATCAGATGGAAATGTGTTTGTTGGTACAAGCTATGAAATATTTTGAGCATCCACTTGAATTTTTTTTATTAATGAGAGCATTCAATCAAATGTCTTGAATCAATACTTTTATTATTGCTACCTCTTTAATTTCCTGTGCAGTAGCAACCTCACGGTTGTGAATTTTCATGAGTGCTTCTTTATACTTCCTCATTTGCGTTATAAACTCAATGTTTTCCTTAATGTAATTTTGCCCAGACTCTTCCATAGAGCTCAAAATATCTTTCCGTCTAGCTGATTGAGCTCCAGAAGATTTATTTGCAGTGGGGGTTTTCGTATCATTCCGTTGCTCCTTTTGTTTCGAGCTTGCATTGTCAGGGGTTCCAAGGTTGTATGACTTGTCTTCCTCGGAATCATGGGATTTTGATTGCATGGATGAAAAATCGTAAGCAATTTCCATACATCCATTTAAAGATTCAAGAGCGTGGTCGTACGATTCAACGTCTGAATCATCGCTTACCACGTCAAAATTAACTTTGGCAGATCTGGGAGGTGGAGTTTGATGAGTACTCAAGCTGAAGTGAGGTTTAGGAGCAATTTTCGCCTGGTTTTGTATTCCTAGTGGGTAGATAATTTTTAAATATATAGAATTGTTTGAAATTGGTAAATTAAACACATTGGATTGCAGGACGAAAAATAAAAGAGTATTATTATAGGTATGTATACTACCTTGCAACTTTTGTAATAGCTCATTAGATGCTTTCCACAATTCATCATCAACAATATGAATGTTCTTGTCAAATTTCTTGTCAGCAAGGCCTGTAAACTCGTTGTTGTTACCGCTGAGCGCGTCCTTCATTTTATTTGTCCACTTTTGAATATGTCCATCCAATCGTATTATGTCATCGGTTTCTTTGATTAACAATTCCAGTTCTTCCTCGCTCCGTTTTGTAAAATTGCTCAAGCCATCAAGCACTGGAATATCCATATTTTGTACATCTTCATCCCTTAAAAAGTCACCAGAAGCCATTTCCTTGTTTGGCTCATTGTCTGAACTTAAAACGTGATCATAAATACCAAAGAGCAAGTTTGCTTTGTTTATATCTATTTCTGATGTATTTTTGGGAGTTTCGCAAGGCTTCGGTATACCAACTGTTAATGGTTTACTTCTAGGGTTTGAGAGCGCCTGTCTTTCAGGGTTGATGCTTGCCATTCTATGATTCTGATAGTTTCTTGCAGATTTCAAACTTTTACTCACAGAGTGCAGAGGGTTTATATCATTCATTTGTAGAGTGTTACGTATTTCATCAAGGCAACTACCGCGCTTACTTGAATCTATTTGATCATAGTTCATCATCCTGGATGCATCATTGCGACGTGCCCTGTTCCGGTCCATTGTTTTTTGAAATCGGGAGTTTAGAGCGGATGCATATGCCTTTAGAATGAATTCGGAGCAGGAACTGATTAAATTGTCAATTTTCTGGTCAATGGAATTGTTTGGTTGTGCACAGCGAATGGGAGTCGAACATTGAGGACATTCATCCAACATTCCAGCATGAAGCATATCCACACAGTAGCTGCAGTAATTATGTCCACAAGATAGCGTAACGCACTAAAACATTATCATAATGCATAATTATATACATAGCTATACTGCATTATTTTATAGTTATTCTAGAAATCTAATAGTTGGATAATCAAACTTTACTACGGGTATTGGTATTATAGACACACCTGCATCAAAATATTGTTACATATTTTGCATGAAAAGTGTTCACAGACATACTGCAAAATTTTATGGTCCTTTGGTGTCAATTTTGATCCCATTCTTGGAACAGTCAAGCCAAGTTGTTTTTTTCTATTTGTGATTTATGGCAAACTCTCCCTTGTGATATAGTAATGCGTAAATGTGAGCGTGAACTCTGTTACATAATACACGCTTTAAAAAAATAACGAATACGAAAATATGACAGAGGATAAAATATCTTTTATTTTTACTTATGAGATTAAAACTTGAACCGTGGAAATACAAGAATTACCGATAAATACGAGCCACACTTTATTTATTAATCATTTGTTATAAAACATTTTGTTTCCAGCACACTTCCAGCGACACGATCAAACTGTTGAAACCCTATTGGATTCCATGAATATACTACAACGTTGAATTCAATTAGTGGTTAAACAATAATCGCTTTACGCGTCCGAAAGGAATAATTATTTATTTTTCCTCTTCTATTGTTGGTAAAAGCAACTTCCATGAATATAGGAATCCCATTGCAAGGCCAACAGGGACCGACATGAATCCTATTCCCACGACGAGTAGAGGTACTATAACAAAATACGTCAAATAATATTCATA
Organism: Paronellides praefectus; assembly: GCA_027744595.1. Taxonomy (NCBI): domain Eukaryota; kingdom Metazoa; phylum Arthropoda; class Collembola; order Entomobryomorpha; family Paronellidae; genus Paronellides; species Paronellides praefectus. Next base: position 13,664 of record JAITYZ010004159.1, read on the forward strand.
GTCTTCGGCCTGCATTCCGAACGCTTCAAAAAGTTGTTTCAATGGATGGTTTGGGGCTATCACCGCAGCTTTTTCAGGGTATGGGTCACCCAATGAAAAGCTAAAACTTGCCACCGAACTGGTGTAGTATATCAATAAAATTGTATTTGTATAAAAGAAATAAATTACTTTTTTAGTACTACACGAAAACTTTGTTGAAATCATTTTAATCAGGAATTTAAAATGTAAGTTTCGTATAGTGGTTTAAAAATGAACAATTAGCTTTTTTATCATGCATGAAAATAGCAATAGACCGGTCTGGAAAGTTACAAAAGTTGGACTTATCAATTTTTTTTAAAATCGCAGGAATTTAACCACAAACATTGTATCATTATCAATGCCCGCATCAAAATGTCTTGGATTTACCGTTTAAAATTTACGTGATAAATATATTCAACCAACACAATTACTTTAGTTTTACCGCTACTTGTTTGAGATATTTTTATTGTTCCAAATGCACACAGCATGTGTCTAATTGTATTGTAAACAACAAATACCCAATTACGTGTGAAGTGAAACAGCACATAGTAAAGCAAGAAGCAGTAATAAAAAAAATATTGATAAATTTTGAAGTAGCTGTTATTGTAATATTTTCAGTTATAACCCCATGTCCCTCCCTATTACCTATGTGATTATAAATGCAGAGTCATTCATATTACTCGTAGTCTGTATATTATGTTAATTTGTACCACAACTTTATTGTTTAAGAAATTCTTCTTGTATTTACATTTATATTTTCAAACATAAAAAAGTTGTGAAATAAGCTCTTAAACCTTTTTTTAAAGTTTTAAAGACACGAATGTGTGCCTGGTAAAATACGTTATCGGTATTTGCATACTTTTCCAGGTTGAGGAACACTTATTGTCATCATCAAAAAAAATTACATTTACTTGTTCTGTTTTGAATTTTATACCACTGTGTTTTGGATTTATGAGGGCTATCAGGAAGCAAACTGGAAATGCAATGTAATAAGGCAATGGCAATGGCAGTGCAATTCATTTCCTTTTTATCCTTTCCCTAATGTTAAAACAAATCGCCTGGTTGTTTCAGAAATATTCCATTCGTAATAAAAATATTAAATCCAATCAATATATAGTACTTTCATTTCAACCGAAGAGCTCATTAATGAATGAACTTTCAAGCTTATAGCTCTAATGAAAATGTTCCAGTTTTTTTTTTGAAAATTTCACCGATTTATCAGATTGTAAAAATGACAATTTATCATACAATTTCTACACATTGAATTCCATTTCTTCTTTTTTCTCTGAGAAAGTCCATATCTGAGCTGTCTTTCCCTGTATACATCAAATCATCAAACTGTCATGAAAAGCACTGTATTCCAAAGAAATCAATGTAATTGTGCATACAAACATATACCTATTTTATAACTCTAATAATAAGTTCAACCCGTCCGTCGATCAGCACAGTACATAGGTATGGTACTATGTTGTATGTGCATGTTTTGGATCTCTTCTATTACTTTTGTGTCTATGTTGGATGGAATGAATAAGAAATATTGTTACGTAACATTTTTGTTGCAAATGTATATGCATATTCGACTGGCGAACCAACAAGCCTGGTGTTGGGTATATAAACTCCCACCCAAACTCCACTTGTATATCATCATCTTTATAATTTTTTCATGGTATACCACCAACCAATAACTAGAGCCCGCTTTATTCTTGCAGATATACCTCTGCTTGAAATGAACCAAGCTTTCTTCATTCTTCGCTTCAAAACATCATCATAAATATACCTACGTGAATTTACCCAAATAAAACTATTGCTCAACATTTGCAGATCTAACAACCGGGACCAGTGGGGTAGCTCTTTTGATGACGAAGAATATCATAAACGTAATAATACAATAGGACCTGTGAATTGGTCCCTACAACATGTACCTATGTACATTTATGTTTCAAAGCTTTGCGTGGGATTAGATTATTATCATTGTGTACTACGATAAGTATATAACGGAGTTATGGAGTGTACACTCACAGGATTTTCCCAAAAGAATTCTGGGTACATTGATTGATTTAGTTGTAATTTAGAGATTTGTAAGGAAAAATAAAAAAAAGTACTCTACCTATATTTCTTTTATGACGGGTGCATATTTTTTATAAATTTTTGCTAGCGCTCATACTCTTTTGTGTATGCAAAATGTTAAAAATCTTGTAAAATACAAATCCAGATTATATACTAGTTCATATAAAAAATAAAAGCCTTCATTTTCATAGAAAAGTCCACCAACAAAATAATAAATTTACTTAAAGTGAAGCGGAGCATCCGGTAGGAGCCAACGTCACCAGCAAGCCAACAAAGCTGAGTTTCATATTACGTCTATGTATACATATATTTTTTTTGGCATATATAGCGCGTGATATTATTTTATCCCTCCCCCTCCTCCCCTCATATATGACATCCATTCCAATTGCAATTCCAAATATCTATATAAATAGAGATTGAAGTTTCAAACCCTTTTCTGCTTTGAAGAAAATGATTGAAAAATGCACCATTACTATCTGTTTCTAGGTAGTAGGTAGACAGTCATTGCGAGTGATTTCGTGAATAATGAGCAAAATGTATTTTGTTTTACCCCGTTCCGTCAATGCAATGTCTACTTCCCTTTTATTACACAGGTTATTTGGAGGTATTGGAACACATCCGAGCCATACTACATATATTATACATTATAAATATACGCACACCGACTGAGCAGTTTGTGCTTCTGTTGTGATGAGATCACCTTTTTAGGATGAAAGACCGAGTTTTATATATAATATATACGTACATGTACCCAGCCAAAATGCAGTACGTCCATCCATGCTATTAAACTCTTGAAAATTTTGAAAAGCCAAGAGCAAAAGGATAATGTACGGCGTACAAAAACAAGACCGATACACATTCATACATACATAATATTATTCCGAGTGGGGAACAATGATACAACATAAATAAGTATAAGAGAAAAAGTGAAGAGTTTAAGCAATAGTCAATGAAATGCATTTTTAGGATTGGGTAGGGAAAGCAGAGTGAAGTATGGCCATAGGTATATGGGTATACATTATATATACCACAACAACAACAATATCTCAAGAGATCTCTGTGTCCTGTGTGATATCTTTATACCACCTTTATATTTACCAGTGGTAGTAGTTGTCTCTCTTCTGCTGGTAAAAAAGTAAGCGTATATTTCCTTTCTTGTGTACATGACATACCTTGGCGTAATGATAATAGCCAAACGTACCTACAAACATTTTACATGGAGCATACGGGAAAGGAAGCCTCTTTTTCTACACATACATTCATATATACAGATCTTTTCATAAACCAAAATTGATAATAGAATCTTCAAAAGAAAAATTGGCTCTTCTCCTATATGATTTCCAGATTTTCTTATTTAAGTTAGCGTACTTTTAATTTTCATGCTGTTGTGTGTGTAATAATGTGTGTGTACAATACTACTTGTCATCATCATCTACGATAAAATCATGTATTGCAATATTTTATTATTGTTATATTAACCGCAACGCAGTTTTAAGCAAGAGGTAATTCAAATAAGACAACTACATAAAAATAGCAATACTGAGTTGAAAACAAATTCAAGCTGCAATAAATTGCAAACCATTATGTAATTGTAATTTAAAAAAAGGGTTTGTTGTATTCATATCCTGTTTGGGATTCGGAATCATCTTGCTTTTTTACGTTGCAAAAGTGCAAATGTGCAAATTGAAGCGTATACATACTGCATATTAGTCACACAAATTAACTATATAATGGTTTGCATTTTGCATATAAGCATAATTTTACATGAAGGTACACGTGAATATACATATAGCTAAATTTATGGCGGCTGTTTTTTATATCGTATACTCAATTATAATGAATGAATTCATTGAATGCATTAGCGAACATTAAAGAATTAAAACAACAAATTAGTTTTTTTACCCAATTGCAGAATGCGTAATAAGTGCATAGTCTAAGAATTTTAAATAATATTATGGCAAATTTTGTGTATGCAGTTTAGGAGCGTGCACATTTTGATTTGAACAGATTTTTAATAAAGAATTGGTGTTTTTTAAAGGCTCCCGTTACGGACCTGATATTCATATTAAAGATGAATTATTATGGAAATCCATACATTCTCATTTGGTCCAACCACAAAAAATGAAGTGTAGTGATAAAAGTTCAAAAAATTACAACATTAAAACTCTGATCAACACAAGTGTCCGTGGAAAATTTTGACATAGTTAAAAGCCGTTACAAATGACATTTAATTTCACAAAAATTACTGCTTTACAGGTGCTACGTAATATAGCTAAACCAGAAGAGAAAAGAGTAGATTTTGGCACTTACCGATTTTGTTTAAACTAAAAAAGGGAAAACTTTATGTGTAGGTACTTGTGTTTAATAAACACTGTTTATAAAATGTAAAATTACATTTACACGTGCATGAAGTTTGTGCAGTTAAGATTTGCATTTGCTCATGAATTGATTAACATTAATAATTATTAAGAATTTTTAACATAAAAGAACCCAGATAGTCTTTGAAAGTTTTTTGTAAGGAAAATCCTATATTTTCATGAAATCGGTATTGAATATCTTTTAAATATAAATATCAATGAGCATCCTGACATAATTAATGTCATAATATACGATATATACCTAGTTAGTGGAAATGTTACCACTACCACAGCAAGACTGAGGCGTCGCGTCGATTTCTGTAAAATTTCGACTGATCCTATCGAATTTCATTATTTCAGAGAGGCGGATTCTATTTCCTGACACCATATTGAAGTGTATGTATAGAATCGATGTTTTGAAGAAATGCTAGAAATGCCTTGAAAAACTTACTTGTTTCCGGAAGGAAGACTAGCATAAAAGTATGCGAAATTTTGATAAGTGCAATAATTAACCAGCCAGACTCGGTAAATAAAGTTGAACGTTTTTTGAAAATGTGATGCAATTTATTATATGCCTGCTTGTGAACTGATTGCTTCATGTTAATCTTTTTAATAACTTTGTAGAAGTAATCAACATGGCAGCTTCCGTGCCAAACTCGGGTGCTGCACTGGCGGCAAACCCCTTTGGCGGGGATCACACAGCAATATCCAGTTCGGACGACCCGAACTTTGCAACCATTTGTTCTTTTATTCAAAACTTTGGTGACATTGTACGAATAGGGCAATTACCTTTTGATGAATTGCAACAGTGGCTTGAAAATACATCTGAAGGTATGTAATTGCTTATTATGATTGTTTATTTTAAAAATTAAAACGCTGAAAGTTTAATTTTCTCATCGATGATATTTTGTATGAAACAGTTCCACCTCCACTTGTTCAACTGCACATCACACTTCTTAGAAGAGTTTTCAAAACTGTTTCTGTAGATAAATGGGAACGTTCATTGGCTAAATTTGGTCATATGTATTGCTCTTTTAACGTCAAGTTCAAGGCTGAAGTGAATAAATTACCAGCCGCAGATTTACGTCTGACCCCATTAGGTAAGTGTTCAACGTGCAATGATTAAAAAGTACATATGATGACTAAAAATCCTTTTGGCAGTAAAAATACAGGAGTTAATTTTATTGAATTTTAAAGGTCGTGATACAGAAGGACAAGTTTATTGGTACCAGGTGGACGGCGATGCAAACTTAAGAGTTTACAGGGAAGACATCGATGATGAGACGTG
>JAITYZ010004160.1:0-13320 GCA_027744595.1 Paronellides praefectus
TATTCTTATTATTATTGTCCATCTTTCTCTTTTACTCCGCAAGATATCTTATCTGGTAGATTTCATGCAAAAGAGTATACATACGGCATTAATAATAATATGTGTATATAAGTGTGTACCATATAGATGTACTACTACTATTATGGTGCCATGTATTCTTCATCATGGCCTTCAACGAATATTATACTACACTAGTTGTGGTTTACACTTCTAGCGATGCTGTGTTGTTGTTGTTGTTGCTGCTGATATAATAATGATAACAGCAATATTTTGAGCTGTCTACTCCTGCTGGCTGACCATCATCAGACGCCTGGCTCTCCCTACCCTTTTAGAAGAAACAACACAGTCAGCAGCAGTATCATGCTCAGCCTGAGCAGATTAAGCCAAACAGAGCCAAAATGTAGCATAACAGTTCAGTAATGTTCTCTGTTTTGTTCTATCCCGCACCACACTCTCGTTCTGCTGCAAAAAAATATGCGAGCAAAAAGGGGAATAAGAAAAAGTCGTAATAATAAAGTTTGCTTGCTTGTCCATTCCTCCGTTTCTAGCTTAGTTGGTTAAATTGCATTTGGAATTATTACAGCTTAGGGAAAGTGACTAGTAGGAGGGAGAGAGAGAGAGAGAGGTATACTCACATCACATAGTAAAGTACACAGAAAAGTAGTAAAGGCAAATATCATCATTGCAATTCCAATTTCAAAGAACTAACCAAACTTTTTGAGGTTCAGTGTCTCACTCACAGTCTGCGAGTGAATAAAAGAAGGGCAAAGAGAAATAAGAAAAAGGAGAATGAAATGGAACAAGGAAGATGAATAAAAAAACTGCACATGAATAAATATAGGTAACTTTTGCTCGGTTTGTTTGTAAGACATGCATTATAAATACTTTGAGCACTGAGTACTACATTTCTTGCATGTAGTATTCGCAACACAATGGATATTTTATGACAAGTAAAGGAGAAGCTCTCTTCACTTAACATTTTCCTTTGCAATAAGCATAATAGTAGTAGTAGTAGTAGTAGTGGATATAGCAGTGGTAGTAGTATAATGATGTTCATCGGATCTGGTAAAATACTCATGCCGTCGCCTCCTAGCCAAAACAAGAGCCGATTTTGGAAACAAGCTACTACTACTTCTATAACAAACTATACTACTTCTTGGTCACGGCGCTGGTGAAGATTCAAAGCATATAGTCATGATGGCAACGGGATCATCATTATTGCAATCATAGGATGATGTTATGCGGTTCTTCATTTTATGAACTCTACTCCTTTTTCGTGCTATTTTGACCTTTTTTGCCTTTTTTCTCTTTTTTTCTGTCCAATGCCCATTCATCTATATAGAGAGACGTGCTCTATGCGGATAATATATTTATATATATACGTACACATTGAATAAGGAGCAGTTTATAGAAGAAGGGAAAGGAGATAATTTCGTGCATTTAAATTCACGCGGAAACAACAGAGAGGCGCAAAGCTAAACCATGACTTGTCAAAAAAAAATGATGTCGACAACGATAATAATAATAATATATAAAAGGACACAACAAACAAAAGCTAAGTTTATAAAATAAAAATAAAAGTTACGTGAAGGAAAGAGAGCGGTGACCGCAATGTAAGCTGCATAATAATAAGCATATAAATATAAGAATGAACCCTCTCGTATAAAGACGCTTTCAATACGATGGCATGACAAACTTTGTTTTTATACCCTATTTGGGTTGCATTTTCACTACAAAAAAAGTAGACATGGAGGAATTTGTATTCAGACAAACCACTACATGACACGACACTTAAAAAACAAAAGTAGCCAAAAGTATTGAAAATTCTTGGTAACCAATTTCATTGATGTTCTGTTTGTTTGTTTGTGTGTGTGTTTGACGTTCCTTCCTATCAAGTGTAGGGGTAAGGGGCGGTGATCTGCAATATATTTTGACATTTATAGGTAAAAAAACAAAAGGACAAAAAAATAGGAACACATGGGAAAACAATAGACATTTTCTTGATACCAATTTTCTATATATTTGCGTAGCAGCAGCAGCAGTTCACAAATATCGACAAAAGAACGATTAATGCTTATATAGTGCCCCTTGTTGGTTCGTGATCTGATCTGAGTGATCTGTCCTTTTACTTTCTTTCTTGTGACTTCTTTGACTTTAGAAGAGAAAGGACTGGGATGATGAGATGAACACGACAGCACAAAAGCGAGTATATACCTATATGTATTTAAGAAAGAAAGAAAAAGTGCTGTTTCATTCTGCCTGCTTCCTTCTCCTCCTCTTCTACATTATCCACAATAATAAAAAAGGAATCTTTTAGTTGACTTTTTTGTTCTTACAAGTTCTCCTTCTCGGCTTGTCAGCACCATTGCACGGGTTTTACATCGTACGTATACACACATATGTACATATGTAGGTGTATATTCTTTTTTGTTGGTAATATTTTGTTTCACAGTTTGTTTTGCAAGATTTATAACTTATCTTGTTAAAGTCCATTGTGTTCTTGTTTTTGTCCTCTCACTGTCTCTCACTTTTTTGTGCGAAAAAAAACTTTTAAGCTTCATTTACTTGTATTTTTTGTTTGTTTCTTTTTTGTTTCATGTGTTTTTAACGATAACTATTAAAACAAGGAAGGATGACTATTAAACTATATAGAAAGAGACAAAAAAATGTGTGCACAGCACACATATAGGTACATGTGCTAATGTAGGTATACCTATTATACGGTTCATTGTTGGCCGTCCTCATAAGAATAAAAAGAATGGAAAGGAGGACATTATTTAGATACATCGCGTCATTATCGTCAACCTCATCTTTGTTCTAAAATGTTTTTAAAAAAGAAACAGTTGTCTTGTGTTAACTTTTTCAAAAGTTTGTCAGAATACCCATGCACATTATAAATACGATATTTTTTATCCACATAGGTATATACATGTATGAAACAAAGTCATGTCAAGCCATGGGCTATTCTTTTGCGATATTGCAAGCCACGAAGTAGAGACACAAGGGAATCTGCATGAAACAAGATTATTGTCAAGATTTTATTATTTAAAAAACCACAAGAATGCATCTGACGCATGGATACCATCATTATTACCATTCCATTCGTTATTATGTATTACACACTTGGCTTTACCAGGGCGAAGGCATATAAGCATAAATGTTGCTTGTTGCCATGATGATTGCCATCATTATTATTACTATACATTTCTCAACGAATACAAAAGTTGAATGAATGAACCAACTCTAAATGCGTTACATTGTAAAATTATAATTTTCCAAAACGAAATGCACGAATGTAATGTAGAGAGATGAAACCTCACACTTTTTTATCCTTTCCTTATAAATCTATCTCCAAAAATGTACCATCATGTTTAAAAACGAAAAAATGTATATATTCAAGTTGTAAATAAACTGCGTGGCTGTTGTAGTTAGATGGATATTATGATAGGGAGGTAGAAATAAGAGATGGAAAAACTCCACAACAACTTTAACATTTCTAAATTAAGAGATACATGCATATATATATATATACGCATGGCCACATTAGGATAAACTACGCATCATCGTCGCCACCAAATTCGTCATGATGAGTGTTCCTTTAGCGTTAAAATATGTTTTTTCACACTCATTCTCTTGTTGCACACTTGCAGCAAAAACCCGTCGTTCATTATAATAAACTACGTGTGAAAAATAAGGAGAGATGGCAGAAAGAAAATGCATAACTTGGTGAATAATAATAATAATTCTTACAGTGGAAAAGAAAGACATGCTTGGTTTAGTATGAAAAGGAGTAAAATATATATATGCAAATGTTAAGTTAAGAGGAAATTTTTAAAATAGAAACATTTAATTTAAATTCACGCACACACACGCACACAAACACAAAATCCATTCATGCTACTGTCGACGTCGTTCTTGTTTCTTTGAAAGAAAAAAAAAGCCCAACAAGAGAAACAAAACTCATTCCTAATTTAGTAGATCGTAACAGGAGAAGCGTAAATATGTATATCTATGTCGTCCTTTCTAAATTACATAAGGTTACAGTTAACAACAGTCGTTGAGTCTCTGCAGTTGTTGTTGGGAGCAGTGACAAGATTTGTTTGTGAGTCTACACGTATGTGTGTGTGTACATCTTCCTTTTATGTTTTGTCATGACAGAATTACAACTGGAATGTGTGCTCATTTTGGGCCTATAGGTAGGCATGTATATGCCTACCTATATGCCTGTCGCCCAAAATGTATACCTAGTCAGGAGGAGTGTGTTTGCAACTTTTTCAAAACGAAGTGCCAAAGGAATCTGAAGACAATCCATTTACTAGCTAAGCTAGTATATCACCGTCATCCACATAATCATTTTGAAAATGCTACTGCAACATGTTCAGCCCTCCTGTTTATTGGTTTGGTATGCACTTACTCATATATAATAGGAAAGGATTTTTGTGTAATTTTCTTTATTGTAAAAATTGTTGCATTTGTTACAACTTTATCACTATATTATCAAAGTATTGTAGAGAGGAAGAAGAAAAAGTAGGATATATTTACTTATTTCAGAAGAATTCTCATTTATACATTTGTATCACTAATTTGCCATTCCCGAGTAAAGCAACTTTGTAACTTTTCCTGGTATTTTTTTTTGAATACAGAAGACTTGTTCAATGTATCAATGGAAAACCATTTATATGATAAACAGTAAACGTCTTCTTTTAGTCGAGAAGTAAACGACGAGATAATACGGATGAGACCAAGCAAACAAGTCACTTACACTTTTCATAAATTTTTAAATGTGTCCAATTTTTCATAATATGCTTGTGCTTCCAGAGAAAAAGTTTACTCCGAAATTTATGTCGTGAAAATATAACAGCAAGTTACAATTTTGTAGCTTACATGATGCACAAACACAGTCTGTGTTACACAGAGCTAGACGCACTTGCGGTACACATATATTGTCATTATAATTATTATCTATTTACATATGGCAGACATTTATATATGAAACTCACTCTCTAGTGAATTGTGACAAATGAGGCATTTTAAGCCACACACACGCTGCTTAAATGGCAATTATAATAATGCACACACGCTCCCTTGATACGCTCATTGCAAAGTCTCCCTATTATGCTCTCTATAGAATTCATTCTACGATAAACTGCAGACACATCAAAATAACATCATAATCATCAGCATCCTACAGAATATGATTATGAAAACTAGAAGGATTACTGGCTTGGCTTGTCAAACGCACCGTAAGTAAGAGAAAAGGAGACCATCACTTTAACAACATGCAGGTGATTTTTATTTGAGAAGAGTATTCCGATTTTATTGTTCCATGTACTTATTCTCTCGCTCTCTTTTTCGTGATGCTGTTGTGCTCCATCTGTTTCAAACTTTGAATCGTTTTCCGTCTCGCTGGTGGTGGTGCTACTGGTGGAGTATACGAGATAAATAGGGAATAGATTGGACTGCTGGTGCACATTCCCTGCCTTCAATGCTACATTCTTTACCACCACTGCCGCCGCCGCCACCAGTACACTGGTTTTCCATTCATATTCTAATCCAGCTTGCCATGTGCCAGTGACATGTGCTACAGAACTGATCTTCGTAGCTCCATCATTCTACTTCTCAAGAGATGAATAAAAAATATAAATCTGTCTGCTGCTGGTCCTATTTTTTCCTCTTCTTTTTCTACATCACGTTCTTATTTTTTTCTATTCAGTGTCGTCCTACTTCTCCATTACACAAGTATATATAGTCATACATAATAAGTTCCTAATGTACACAAAGAGGCAGAAAAGCAGAAAAAAATGAATTTCCTTCTTATGAGCTCATTTTTAGGAGACTTTTTTAAGAGACTTGGAGTATAATAATAACGTAAGTACAATATATTATACTATTCATATTCATACGTTTGACTCGAGTGGTATGTATTTATCTATTTTTCTAGCATAAAACTTCCTCCCACCCCTTTTCATTAGCTTAGGCTTTTAGGCTCTCGGCATTAAATTCATATCTTGTTCCAGCATTCATATTTGAACATATGCACATTTTATATTATTGTTATTATTGCCTGCACGATACACCATTTTTTAATGTTGTACTCTTTATGCAAACTGATATGATCATGACGATCATGATGGTGATGCGAACCAGCATTTGATTGTGGATAATAATCGGGAGACAGGTATATGAGTTATTTATCTTAAATGTTTTTTTTAGGACTTTTTAGACTTCAACAGGAAAGCGTGTTTGACGCACGTGTTCTATCAAATCACCTATTGTTCGTCTTCTCCAAGATGTGCTCGTCTCTTAAAAAGAAAAAAAAACATGTCTGTAACATGAACAATTTGGGTGTCTTCCCAAAATATATATATAACTATCACCACACATGCTCTACTTGGTCCTTTTCCAGAAAGACATCTGGAAAGAAAATGGGAAAACTACCTATCCATGTCCTAAAAACACATGATTTAGTTACTCTAACAGTCTCTTTGCAATTTTTGTCTCTTTTCATATTTTTAGCAGCCAAAAACAACACCAAATCCTTTTTGGACTTTGTGGACAAAAAAGATGTGATGATGGAAATTAAAAGCTGATCTTTTATATTGCTTTCACAACCAGACGTGTAGTTTCCAGGATTACATATATTATATAGGACTCTCTTTCTTTACATCTGTAAAACGTATTTATATAAGATGCTGCAGTATATATGCATTTCATGGTTTTTCGCAATAAAGTTTACTAAGTAAGTACGCCACAATAGAGCAAGCTGTTGCTGTTGTGGTGGTAGCAGTGGTAATGGTGGTGCCTGTGTTACCCCAAAGGAAACATTTCACTAAGTTTTAGTACGATTTGTCTGTCCATCTGTCTCGTTTTCCACACAACATTACACATCACACGATTTTGTTGTGAACCTTAATCTAAAAAATAAAGCTTCATAGATTCATAACAAGAAAGGCTATCAAGAGCAAAATAGCTCCACTCGACTATCATAAAAAAGTGTTTCTGCAAAAGCGTGCGTACTCCCCTTTAAATATGAAGTCACATTTACTATCATTTTCAGCGGCGTGTTTACAAAACATTTTATTGTCGTGTCCAAACGTCCAAGGCACATGGTCAACATGCTCGGTTTCCTGGTCAGTCTCAAAGTCAAAAGTTTGAGTAGAGTGAGCAGCTAGCTTACTCACAGCAAAACTCAATCCCACTTAAACGAATACTAGCTACAATAGAAACCCCCATTCCATTCTATCCATTTCCCTGAAAAGATATGTTCATTTCGACATTCAAAACAATATTTATTTTTACAAGAAAAGATTCTGTGTTGTTTTGTTGGAAAGCAAATCCCTCACATAGCACACACTCTCACAGAAAAAAAGTCTTTCGAAGCGAGAGGAAAAAGCCAGAAGACAAAAGTGAGCCATTTAAGCCAAAAGCAGCAGCAGCAGCTGCTGCTGCAACCAAGGATATTTTATCCACTGACAAAAACCGACCTGTTCCAGATTCCAGATTCTTTTTTCTTTGCTCTTTTTTGTGGTGATCCTGTGTGCTTTCGTATTATTACGGCATGTCCGCTTTTTTCTACTCTCTGCTCTCTTTCACGGCGAAATATCAAAACAAAAAAAGATTTAGTTTTTGAATGTTCTTATGTTGTTGGCACTACTGACTACCACAAAACGATAAAAGACGTTGGTCATGTATTGAGCAAGTACCAGCAAGCAAGGAAATAAATAAAAAATAAAATGGACCAGCAGCAGCAGCAGGAAGGAACGGCATTCCAATATCATCAGCTGCATTAAAGCCTTTTTTTCCTCGTGTCATCATAAAGATTCTTATGAGATAATGAACATTTGCCATTATTATCGGGCATGTCGGTATCCCTCCTTGCCGCTCTTGTTCTTGTTGTTCTAAAAGCTTGTGAATGATACTGATGACGACAAACGTCTTAACGTCCAATGCCCTACAGAAAAAATACAACTTGAGCCCTATCAGCAGCAGCACCACTTACTTGATTGTGCGTGAGAGAATGTAACGGATGCCAGCTTGCTAAAAAAAATGAAATGAAATGAAATAATGCCCGACCAATACTATTAGGGGCACCGCTACCATATATATGGCAGCATCAGAGAATTAGTAGTCGAAGAATGTGCTTATTTCAAAATCCTGATTGATGTTGAAGGTGACCCTGCATTTCATCCATGGTGAACGCGGCGTGGTCTCTTGTCATTGGCATTTACTGCAATTTATTTAATGTACGTACACCAAGCCTAATGTGCTTAATGTGCATCACAGCAAAATGAGCGAGTGTAGTAGAAGTACTAGTTAGGCTACTTGCAACAAATAAAACTACAAGGTATAGGAAAAGGCTGCAGCAACACGAAACACTTATATTTAATTATTTTTTTTGCAGAAAAAGAGTTAAATGTTTCAATGTTTCTTTTGCAAACCATTATCAATATTGCAATAAAAGCTGGCACATTTTCCATCAAGCTCGTTCCGTTTTTTTTTCCTGCAGACTTTCATACAAAATGCGAAGAATAAACAAAAGGGCTGTGTAGACTAAGCCTTAGAAAATCCTCACTAGGTTCTACGAGACAGAAAAAAAAGCTTAAACAAAAAGAACAACAGTATTACTGTGATGCTCATGAATGCAACACTTTTATGTGAATGAATGGCAACAAACTAAAAGATCCAACTGAATTTAATGCGGATCCAAAACAAACTAAAAGAAAAGTTGCACCCTTTCCATACAAATTAAGGAATAATCAAAAAAGAACTTAAAGAGAACTTTAATTGCTCTTTTATTTCTGTAGGTATGTACCAATATCTGCAATCCAAGCAAGTATGTACGAAAATACATGCCACGTTGTTGTTGTATGTCATGCCGACTATGACTGCTGCCGTTTTACGTGCCACCTTGGTTGGTGGCACGTAAAATGATATGGAATAGTTTGCGGTGATGGTGGTGCGCACCCTAATTCTGTTTACTTAGCAAATGGTCCATCTAATAGCTGGTGACTGTGACAAGCTGCACTTTTATTTCGTATGCACACTATGTGATTGTGATCACGATGATGATTTGCATTTAATTCGTGTGTTCGTTCAAGAGCAGTCACCAACTTTTTCCTTGTTGTGCCACCAGTAGTACTTCTACCACCACCACCACCACCATATTATTGTCATGTGACTATATGACACAGTATTGTGCTGACAATCCCTTGTATACATTTTAATTTATTTGGTGTCATCTCACATTACTACTATTGTCATCATTTATAATTTGACGAGACCAACAAGAGGATGGTGAACGGAAAAGAGATACATCACTGTGATTGCTACGATGACACGACTGGTATTCCACCAGAAGAAGACGGGATGAGAATCAAAGCAGGATTCACATGACGCGTTTCACGGTATAATATGAAAATGACGATGAAAATAACGAAAAGGGGAGAGACGATAGGACGACGATTTTTTTTAAATTGTACAGTTGGTAGTGATGTTGAAGAAAAAGGAGTGGTGGTTGTGAATTGTGACTACCACGATGATGATGATGAAGAGGTGAGGTGAGTAATGGTGAGGCGATACGTAAAGCCTTTTAATAAAAAATAAAAGAAGCAACAGCGGAGTTTTCATGGTAGCACGTCTCTTCATTTTATGCGTACTTCATATAACAGGTATTTACTCCTGCCATCATCTTCACCAGCAGAAGAGTGACACACATTTTTATCGTTTTACTGAGGAGACGTGCAATGAGTGATGATGACACCAATTTCCTAGTCACTGACTAACTCTAACAGCAATACTTATTTCTTTTTAATTTGGCACAACCTTGCTTGTTCAGCGTGCTCCGTCTTTTTATACATTATTTGGATCTTCTCTTCAATCTTTTGTTGACTTGACTCTTTACCATATTTATGCATATATGCCACTGTATTACCATTCACCCCCGCCACCACTCAAATAAAAAATCCACAATGCAAATCAAATCTTTACACAAATTTCTCCTATTTCACTTTTGTTCAATAGTTTTGCTGTTATAACATTTGCATTATTGTGTGCGTAAAACATTTTAGAAAATTTACTACCCGTTTTCATTCTTCACGCAACGGCAAACAAAATATTGTTGCGTGTCGGAAAAAAATCAAATCAAAACGAAAGTCAGTAAAAGCGAGTCAGTCAGGAGCAAACCATCATCTCTGCCTTTTCGTTCTGTTGTGCCACGCAAAAGTGGTGTAGTATTAAATTTTATGTTTTATATGCGTGTGCTCAATGATCATAATATGAAATTTCCCCATATACATCTTTCCTATGAAAAGTGCTTCAATTGAGCGTGCAACCGGCTTTAAATGACCAATAATCAGTGAGTGAGAGGAATGTATGCATGCCAAATAAGAAAATGTCAAATGTTTCTTTTTTCTTTCTTTATTTCTTTTCAATGTGACATCATTTGAGTTCACAAAAGTGTCATGATGTGTTATGCGAGCCCATACAAATCAAGCAAAGAATCAAATTAACAAATCTGTACAAAATTACTCCGTGTCTTGGCCACGTCACAGAATATCCACAGAACGAAGCAAAGCGAAAACCTTGCATACGCCCGCACAGAATCAAATAGTAGTACAAGTAAATACACCAGCTATATGCTATAAGCAGAAAAGCATCAAAGAGATGAATATCTTTGATTATACTGTACAACTGATCCCATAATCTCATGTGGCATTTAACTCTTCCTTGAAATTCTTTTCTACAAAAAAAAAACAAGAAAGGTCTCTGCAGCAGCAGCGATAAGGAACACAAAAATATACAAGCACACCTACCCACACACAAGAAGAGAAAAAAAACCTCACAAATTCCCTCTTATTTTCATCATTTGTGTGTGTCTTTGATCATTTAATATTTGTAATTTTGAAATTATGAGTGTTTGAATGTTTGCGTTTAAAGCCATAAAATGTCGGTCACATCTTCACAACTTTGATTTTGCACAACAAATTATAATAATAAGCTTACAAATTTATAAAATGACGAAAACAACTAAAATAGATCGGGCGGCTACCACATAAAATGTCCCTTGCAATAATTTGTAGCACCAATGAATTTAAGGCATACAATAAGAATGACATGCATGTTGTCTGCGTTTCTAACGTGTTATTTACATTTTCGCTCTCCAAAATTTTACCACAAGGCACGTAAGGTTGTTTTTATGTACACTATACGTGTGCTATGAAGTAGTAATGCTAAATATATGGTTCCTTTCAACCATTAATCATCATTATCTACCTTTTTCTGCAGAGTTCAGTTACTGCAGTGAGACTTGTAGAGGAAGAGCTAATACGCAACTTTTTCTGAGCAAACAGAAGAAGAAAAAAACAATCATCAACGTAACCATTATTATTACTGCATTTTAGATGCCAGGAAATTTGAGCATCAAGAAGCAGGCGATGATGTACAATGTACATACGAACATGTACTTGTTGTGATTACCATGGCATGATGCATGATGATGTCGATGTGTCTTAAAAGTACGTATGTGTTCGTCGAGAAACAATGCCATTGGCACCAGTTTTCCTTGTTCTCTCTTTTAAATCCCCTTCTTTTGAAGAAAAAAAATCAATCATTTTTTTATCCAACATGCTTGCTAATTCATTTGAGAGCCCTTTGATCTATAAAAGAACCGTAATAGGATGATAGCAAGCCAAGGTAAAATAAAAGAACCAATCTGGCTACTGAGCCGTATACACCTGCATCTACCTTTGTAAATAGTATATTATACTATATATTAGGATTGCGCTGTATCTCATATGAACTGTTAATCTTGCTTGCTGCTACCAATGATAAAGAAATTGTTGCATTTTGCTCATTCAAGCTGTTTCAGTGCGGTTTTTCAAATTCCTAGAAGGAACAACGAAATGCTCTTAAAATCATCATTATCCCCATCACCATGATCACATCACCCATATCAGCAACACTGAAAGGCAGATCTTAAACATCATCATCGTCATGTTCGGAGTTGATGATGATGATGATGACGAAGATGTGATGATCAAACTCAAGTCAAGTTCGAAAGAGGAATGTTGTGTAGCCATTGATTATAATAACAAAGTTGACTGGTGGTAGGTAACTGTGTTGTTTTTTAATGTGTATAAATATTCGGCAAGCGAGTAAATGAATAAATGGGATGGTGATTTTACCCAACGAACCACCAACAACACGTGACATCATATCATCAGCTACAAATAACAAAGAACATTAGCCATCCGTCCATCCCACCTATCTATTCAAAGGATTTTAACAAGTAGACATTTTGCACTTTTGTTTTACTACGACGTAATTTTGTAAATCGAAAATGGTAAAACCAAAAGGATGCCAAGAGCCAAGAGAGAGCATTTTCCCGATTTTTCAGTGAGAGAGAGAGAGAGAAAGAAAGAGAGAAGTGCACACACTGGTTGATTCATGATGACAACAACTGACGGATTCTTGTACAACAGTCAGCATCATCATCATTAGTCCGTACTCATGATAGTAACAAAATAAATGACGAGACTGTAAATAAAAATCAAGATGTACTATTTAAAAGCTCAATCATTTCCATTTGTTGTAATGTGCACAAATCAGTTGTCTTACAAGAGTTGTAAGCTCGGAGGAAACAGATTCCCTGGGATATACATTATACACAGGCATATATTTGTAATATTTATTATTTATTTAGCTGAAATATATTGTGAGGCCTGTTTGAGAGCCTACTTGTAGGTTGTTGTAGTTGTCCTCCTCATCGTCATCATTTTCAATCCTTCATCTGTGTATGTTCTACAATGTTCTTCAATAATGTTGTCATGAATTACAGTTGCATTATTCATTAACAATTGTAAATCATCGTAAAAAGTATAAAGAATGTTAATAATGACGTTAAGATATAGGGTAGATAAGGCACAAGAAGAAAAGGATGACATGCTTTAGATTACTACAACAAAAGGCCCTTTTCTCATCTTATTTGTGCGTTGATATTCCAGGGATAATAATGTCTTTTAGATAGATGATCATAATATATACAAGTTATAATAACAAGAAATGTACTAATTTGCTAGTTTTGTGGTTGTTGGTTTTTATAACAATTCAAACTAATTCTCTGCTCCTTTCTTAACTGTACTTGAAATCAAGCTGACTGCTGCTGGTGTGGGGGATCATTATTTTTCAACATCAACGTCAACATGATTATGATTAGTGTAAAACGTCTACCAACCAACTACCAACACAACACAAACAGCAGCAGGAGCAGCAGCAGCAACAACAGCAACTTGTTAGCAGTGAAATGCTAACTATTTTGCTTTT
>JAITYZ010004161.1:0-16668 GCA_027744595.1 Paronellides praefectus
GCAGGAGCAAAAAAACTAACAGATGAATCCAGACGGTCCTTTTTTGTGATTTGTAAACAGTTTCCTTGAGTTTTCTTGGTCTTCCAAGATTATTATAAATGGTTTGTTCGACCGTCCAAAATCGGTGCAAAATTTCTACAGTTTCAAAAAGAACGAAAAGTAACTTTGATCATAATGAAAACTTTTAAATTACTGCAGTACTGCATATTTACCATAGAAGGGAAACGCTCTCAGCCAGAAGGTGTTTGACAAAGCCATTATCCCAAATAAAAGAAAATACAAGGCAAGTGTCATCTTATCCAGAAACTCCATCTCCGCAGATTTCCAAATTAATAGGTAGATAATGTACAGCACCTTTATTATGGAATTGCCCACAAAGAAATAAAATGCAAAGCTGGCAATACCATTACTACGCTTAATTGAATATGTCCCGGATTTTGATTGAAAAGTTTGGAACCTGGATAAACCAATGTAACTTGTGCTATTCAGCATGAAATGTTGGTAATTTGAAAAATAGTTGCTTTCAGCATCAATAACCTGCGACATGACTTTTGCTTCAAAATGGGGCAACGTGATACAAAACGGAATATTATTTTTATAGTGTTTTACAAACGAGAGATTTCAATAGTTTGACAATTCTTTTCTACCATGAAGACATTACAAAGTAAGTATTCTTTTTGTATGTAATTATATTACAATTATTTCATCATCCCGCTGTGCACGTCATACGGAGGCCGAGGGTGTGGTGGAATTTAAGTTTTTTCATCAATCAAAAATTATAATTGCATGTTGAGCAAGTCTATAGCATGTTGTATAGAACTTATATAATTGGCGTTTCTGATATTTATAAATTTTCAATGTGTCATTTTCCCTTTATGTAAATGTATATCGTAGTAATTTTTCTTGCTTTTATACTACATTTATGTCTGTTAAGGTGAAACAAATCCACTGCTTTACATTGAAATTATCTCTCAAATTAAAGGAGCAATCTTGAAACGTCTTTTTTAAATTCAATATTCTTAATTAGTTGCTATGGTTAGTCAGCACTAAGATTCTGGCTGGGTGGCGGGCTACCTCTTGATTATTTTGGAATATTTAATTTGTTAATAGGTGCATACGTAGATATGTACTTTTTCAAGCATGAAAACTGATGGGTTTGAATGAAAAAATCAGCAATGGATTTTTAAATATCAGAGCAAAAAATCAATAAATATGCTTTCTCCATAAAGTTTCCCGGTCCGTACATTAGTCCGTCCGGAACTTTTCATTTTAAAAAGGATTCAATCGATTTACATTAAATAAACTAGATACATAAGGACAAGTTAATGCGAGGCGCTGAGTTTGCTAATTCCCATAAACATTTGTAATACTTTAATCTACGGAGCTTTAAAATTTCTTCGAATTTATCGTGTTGCCAAAATTGGAACATATAGAGTTACTTTGATTACGCTATTCATTCATAAATATTGAAACACTGTCGAATTTACTTCAGCCCAGTTTACACTAATCAGTTTTTTATATAGCTTAGCTGTTCGCTACTATGTTTAAATGGTTTATTTATTGACAAATTAAATGGATACTTTATTAAGTTATAAAACAAAAACCATTCAAAACCATTCTCACCTTGATATATCATCATTGTGTCCTTCAACTGTCAGCTTGTGTCGTAATCGTAATAACACTTTACCACATTGCCACGCAGATATAATAGTTTCCCAGAATTTCCATTGCACTAAGTACTGTAGATCGCGTCACTGGAACGGGCCCAAGTTTTAAAGAAACCAACTTCAATGTTTTCATAACCTTCATTACATATTTCCTATCCGTATTAGGATATTTGAGAAAGTGGTTCAATGCTTTAAAGAAGTTGCGACTGGCAGGCTCCACAAAACTCATGTGGTTGTATACGCGGAATATCATGTACATTGAGGCAAGACTATCTTCAATATAAAACCTAAAGAAAAATTGCAAATGATATATATTTATGATGGTGAATAGTATATAAACTCTGTTAGCATATTGTCAACATTTACAACATATTTATCATCACTTACCAAATGTCCATTATCCCAGTATGGGGCAACTTGAGAACCTGGACAGCCAGAAACACATCCGAAATGAATTGACAATATCCACACACATGTAAAAAGATTACTTTGTAGGAAACCCACTTGTTATACAACTCATTGAGGATCATTAACTGCTTGTAATCAAATAGTAATTTCTCGATGTTATCATAATTATTTATTGAAGCCAAATTAATTATCGCTTCATTTTTCTTTTTCCCTGTTCTCCTTCCAGTTTCTTGTGCATTGCCTTTAACATGGGCATTTTCCTGCATAGCACTTAATTCTTTTACTGCTTCTGCCATTCTGTCAATTAGATTGGAAAGTGTGATTGCCTGGAAAGTAAATAGGGAATTGGAGCCGGTCATCAAGTTCCAAGCATGGAGCATGAAAAGGAATTCATGTGCACCAAAAATTGCCACAAGAATGCCGTTATCTTGTTGAAAGAATGCATACGTAAAAGTACAGTATTTAGGGTCTGCTTTATACTGTATCACAAAGCATACACAGCCAACCCAAGAAATTATCCTGAAATGAAAGAAGAAGAAAAACTGCATGTTTTATCGCGCAAATTTCTTAAACTTTTGATTGAAAAGTAGTGTAATTTGCACGCACAAGTGAACCCACACTGTTGCCTTTAGTTGTTTGTCGACATTGTTCTTTATCTCTGACGGACATCCAAGATTCTCATAAATTGATTGTTCCACTGACCAAAATCGGTAGAATATTTCTGAAAACGTCCAGACATACACAATACAATTACTACTTAAAATATTACTAATGAAATGTAAAGTCTAAATATTTTATGAACAAAATTATTAATTTGGAGATGTTCTTAAATTTACCGTATAGCGGATATTTTAAATACCAAATTGTGTTACAAATTGTCATAATGCCAAATACGAGGAAATATAACGCAACAGACATTTTATCCAAAAACTCCAATGAGGATAACTGGGTATAGGCTAAGTAACAGATGTATAGCACTTTCAGAAGTGAGTTTGCGAATGTGAAATAATAACAGAACTTTGACAATGTAGAGGATGGTCCAATTGAATAATTGCCATTTTTAGTTTTGGAAATCGAATGCGGGGAAATCGCGAAATATCCTAAATTGTTTAAAATCCATTTTTCGTATTCTGAAAAATGGGTCTCTTGAAGAAAGTTGGTATTACTGCTACGGGTGAGATGGTGCTTGTCCATGGCTATTTTTAGAGAAACGGTTTTAGCGGCGGGTGCGATGCTTTTTGCAATGATTTTAAAACTGATCTATCTCACCTAGCGGGCTTTCATACCAATAACAGTGCCATAAAAAAAGTAGGCATTCTAGGCATGTATCAACCTCGACTGGGATTGAAGAAAGTTCCCGATGGAATGAATGAAATAATTATTTTGAAGAATGAAAATTGCCAGCTTTGTTTTCCAACAATAAATTATCGTTATAAAGCAGTCAAGAAATTATACCTATAATTGCTTACACCAGAGGTGGTAACTGTAAAATAATTCCGTTATGCAACATTTTTATTGTAAACATTTAGGAAAAGTGTCAAATTAGAAAATTAGAAATTCAAGGGGATTATACTGTTTTGCTAGCAGGTGGTTCATTTGGATTTAATGGAAACGGACTTTGCCCTATTAACATGATTATTATAATTGCAGAAAAACACAGTTGAATGGCTCGAAAAAATATAGAAATTATTACCACAATGATATAGCTAAAGAATTTACGTTTGTGCGTGTATGACCTTCAACTTTTCATTGTAATGGAAGGTATACCATAACTTTTGTTTACTTCACAATAATTTCATACCATATATTTTCAAATGTCAAGTGAATGACAAATTTCTAACTAGTTGTGCTATAAATTATCCCTGTACTCTTCTTAATATAAAAATTGCTATTAATTATCTGGAGCTTTTGACTCTATTTCTGGTTGCCCCATTCGTCAAATTTCCAGAAATCTTCACGTAGGGAAATATTAAACTCCAAAATAATCAATGTCTGTACGTATTCACATTCAGGCTGCAATGCAACTGCAAAAATTTTCTTTATGAAATATGATCGCCAAAATGAAGTTTCAATTTTACAACTCATGCAGTTCTTTTCGTTTTTGCACATGTGGAAGTATAGTGTACTACACGTTATAATAGTATGGGATCTTCATCGTCATCACAACTATTAGAGATTTTATTTAACAAGAATACTTAACTACACAACTACTTTACGTATCTATTATCATTTAGCGTTATTTTTGAAACATAATGCGTGCACACGTAAGTTGATGACAGTTATCAATCAATATTTAATTATAATGTAACTGTTAAAAGATTTGTCAGAATGGCACATTTTAAAATACGCTGGTAAGCAATGGAAATACCAAAGGACAATTCCAATGTAAATGTTTATAAATGCTCATTTTTACTAAATGTAAGTATTCGTAATATCGTAATTTGTGTTCGTATTATATTGAAAATCATCAGTCAATGTCAAATGTTGATCATGACATTGGATCAATGCAAAATAATATGTGTGTATACAATGTATACTGTACATAGCTATATATCTATTTATTTGCCTTTGGCACACGCCTCAATCAAAGTATAATAATTTATTTAATAAAAGGTGTTACCGGTTTAGCAACGAAAAAATTAAATTTTCGAATGCATTTTTTCTGGGTTTCGCAACAAAATATTAACAAAATCTTTTTTCCATTGCATAGATCCGTTCTTTCTGTTTCAGAAAAGTGTTGTCTAAAAAATGTGTTTTTGATAGTATTGTGTATAATTGCTGCGGCGCAAACAGTTTTTGCCATATACATAATGTTAAAGTTTGCAAAATTTCATGATTTTTATTTCAAAAAATTGATATTTTCGCAAACGATAAAAATTATGACCAATACATCATTTAAATCGCAAAAACACGTAGAATCTAATTTAAGTAATTTTATAAATGTGTATTTTCAATTAAATTAATAATTGATGGATGAAAAGGCTCTTTATCAGCCTATCTTATTCATACTAATATGGCTTTACATTAAATCTTGAGTAGTATGTCACATACCCCTTTAGGTACCCTTTCAAATCACACCAGCTTTTCATCAGGATTATTTTACGCAGCAAAATATAATCATAAGTCCTCCTATTGTACACAATATTATTTATGGATACATATCCATAAATAATATTGGAAATATTTTAGTAACCAATTAAGCGATGCATAAAAATAGAAAAAAAATAAAAATTCGACACAAACGAATGTCATGGATTAATTAAAATTGTAAAGTAATAAGTTTCACAATGGAATGTTAAAAAACTACCCATTCATTTTTAATTACGTTACTTTAAATTCATTATGAATAATAAAAATAATGTTACTACGTTACACACTAAAGAAAATCTTTAGTTATAACTTTTGAAACTCGGGAACGGTGTTACAAGGATCTGGCGGACATTTTTGCTATACATACCATAACAAAAGAACTTGAATATAACTTATGTTGCTTTCATTGCAATTTCAAGAAGTGCAATATAATTCCATGTAGCAATATTGTCGAACAAAATGTCTTGGTTTGTGATTTTGATCCAGATCTTGCCACTTTGCCATTTTTCGTTTTTCTTGACTGCAGTTTGTCATTTGCTTCTGTATCTTCACTAGCTATTGCATAATTGATCGTCCTTAAAAGAGGATACTTTATCATTTTCCCTGCTTGGTCCTCCTCATCAGTTTTTCCACAAGCAGTTCCCTTGAAATCATCCGTGTCAATAGTCCAAGCCATAGCACCTTTCAGTTTGCTCGTCATAATGAATGAGATCTGTTAAAGTATGTTTCAGCATTTCACAGATAAATTGTAATGCATTTTTGTCAATGTATATTAGTAATGAAATATGTATAAATGGAAATGTATGTGATACAATATATTTGAGTATTTTTTACTTTTTGTTCAACACTTTCCGGATTATCGAATGTAATCCAGTGCCTATTTTCCCTTGCAAATGGCACCAAGCATTGGTTATCCCAGTATGTTTCCCACTCATTTTTATTATCTTGATTAATTTGGTGGCAAATCTAATTTAAAAAAAATTGTATTAATAAATACCTATGCAAAGTTTGTAATAACCTGCATAATATTTAATAATTTTCCTCATACCTCATTGTACCCCAGCAGCATATTATCCTCAACCCACTCTCCTTTAAAGCTCTCATTTTTCGTTGTTGGCTGTCCTAGTCCACACATTTTACATAAACCTTCTTTACTATTATTGCTACTCAACGTACTTGGCTCATCTCTCAACACCATAGTCCTCCCATAAAATGGGATTCCAACAACCAGTTTGTCTGACGGGACGCCATTAGTCAAGAAAAAGTTTATTGTATTCGTAAAGCTTTGCTTCGACTGTTCATCTCTTAGGGCGGAGTGATGATAAGCTTCCTCATTCCAGGCACCAGAAAAGTCGAATGGTCTCAGATTGAATTGTTCTACAATATTTGAGAGTGCCTGAAGATCGTATGCATTATGCGCACTATAGGTATCCCCAGCTGCTGTCAATGTAAGCATGTAGGATTTCCCAAAAGCGCTTTTTAATTCTTTCATAAGTAAGGGGAAATTTTTCTTGTCTTCTTGGGTGCCACCACGATCGATCCACCCAGGGTATTCCCATGCCATGTCCAAGCCATGAAATCCATATTTTCTGAAAATAGTTACGTTATCAAAGTACATTGTTCAAATCAGCACAAATTTTATAAAAGTATTAAATACTATCTTGTTTCAAGATTTCTACTTGCTTCAGAATTTCCAAAACAGAATCGACAAAAATATTTCGTTTCCTATAATCAGCGGCAATGGCGGAAAATGTAGCGGATCCTTCATTCCAACCGCCAACTGACAAGAGAACCTTTAAATGAGGATGATTTCGACTTAAGTCAACTGTTTGTCTGAACCAGCCCCTCCCTGAAATGTTTTATTAGTATTAACGAAACAAATTTTAAATGCGTTAGTTTATTAGTATCGATAAGATTACACACCTTCTGCCGATTCGCTGTCTATAATTTTAATTTTAAATGTTGTGTTATCTAAGCGAACAATCCTGTAAATAAGCTGCGTGCACAAAGTGGGGTCAATGTCGGAAACGCTAAAGATACCGCCCCCCTTCCGCCAAAAGGACCACGAATCAAATACGCAAACTACGGTTTTAGTATGATTAAAAACAGCTATAAAAATTATTAGAAAACTTTTAATAGTTAAAAAAAATTAAGACAGTAAAATCTGATTTTGAAGTAGTTTTCCATATTAATTATTGTTTACTTGAATTTTCAACATTCTTTTCGTCAAATCCAAGTTTAGCCGGTAACTGCATAATGCGCGAATTTGATGCTTCCAGGTTTTGCAGGAGAACCTGGACAAGAATTGCTGTGAACATGAAATAAATATTATTCATGTTCACTTTAATTTCCCGGGATATGAATTTTAGTTTTTGAAACTGTCAGTTGTTAGGTTCTCAGATATAGTAATTTTACAAGTAGAAAAAATTGCGATGTCATTTCATATAAAACAAGCTAACAAAACTAGATGTTTAATTAATTAAGTGCAAAATTGAAAATAATTGTACATACGGAGTGGCTGACTCATAGGGTTGTGTTTTGTGTTTCAGTGGCCAGTATTCCCTATTGTGGTTAATGAATAAAAGACCTGAAAGGATGTGGTTTGAATTCTTAAAATATAATGTGGTTGATTGCCTTTATGCAATTTACAAGTGACAATCCATCTTTTGCATTTCTGATTTTTTGTCAGCATTATTTCGGGATTTTCATTAAAACGTTATACCGTGTTTTCAACTTTCCGCCTTCATGAATGTGTTTGAAATTATAAGGTAAAGGTAATGGTATTCAGGTTTTGAAATTGACGCAAACTAATGAAGGGCTATTGGTATAATACATGTATATATAGCATGAAGAAATATACCATCAAAGTGACCAATCTCTCATATTATGGATTTTGTATATAGGTAAGTATACACTACTTATAGCCGTACAAAACTTATATTGTAGTAGTTGCACATGTCGGAGAGTAAACATAATTTTTTACCTCGGTTCTTGTCTGTTTTCTTTGTAGTCTAATCATTAAAGATTAGTTTCCTTTAGTAGGAATTTTGGAATAAAAATATTAACATTTGTACAAGAACGTGAATAAACCTTGATTAACTTGTATGGTTAGGCATTATATTCCATTTAACATGCTTCTATCAGTCTTTAAAAATTGGTCGCTAACATTCCATATAATTCCATAATAAATACACTCAAGTTTTCCTTGTGTGACTAAAAATAAATTTCTTGGATAATATTTGGTTTTTGACTAGTTTGTTTTAGATGGAATTGAAAAGGTTATAACCTTTAACCAAATAAATTTGTTGCACAGTCGTAGTATAAAAATGTTTTTTTAAATCTCATACAACACAAAGCTGACATTCATCAAAACAAAACTTTTTTTATTTTTTCATTTTGTGACGTACACAAGACTAGTATATTTGATGTATTTACTATGTACATAATTGTACGTACTGAATCAGTATTACTGATCTGACATTACCTAGAAACTAGGTAACTGACAGTAAAGAGAATGCTTGGCAAGCCTGTGATAATGACTATTACGACTCGTACTTCATATTTTCCACAACTTGTTTTTCAACTTTTGTTACTCCAGAATGATGCAGCATAACGAATGATGATTATAATACCTTTATATTTATGACTGTAAAAGGATAAAACAAGTTTTAAAGCTTTGATTATAAAACCCAAATTTGAAACGAGCAATGATTGGTTTGTAAAAATAAATGATGATACCTGTTTCTCTCTTCTTCCTGTTCTTTGATAGATATGATGACACTAATGGGATTATGCATAGACATGGAAAATATTTATTCATATTGGCCGTATTTATATCATGAAATACACCTGATGATGATGATGATGACCGTGTAGCACGAAGCATTTTGTCATTTAGCTAGTCATTCTCTATCATTACATTGCAGTGGACAGTAAGTAGTAGAGATTTCGCCACTTTATTATTGTACACACCTGCCAAAAATAACATAATTTTAATATAATAAGGAAGAAAAACTGCACATGCTCGTTTTTCGTCGATAAAATATTCAGTACAATAATGCAATAGTATTGCATGCATAACAGGTAATTATATATAAAGTACAAAAGGAGCAAAAAAAGTCATTAAGAGCATTAGCAAGGTGATGGGACACGAAAATTACGTCACTTGTCATAAAAATATGACCGTAAACTAGTGAGAGTAGAGTAGTCAGAAAAATTATATGCTCCAATTCTAGTACAAAGTTGATTTTGTTCTATTCCCAGCTATTTGATAAGCTCGAGCATTTTATTATTTTATTTGTACTTTTTATTAAATTCAAATACATATATTCTATGTATTTCTGAGAAAAGATTTCAGTATATACAGAAATATTAACAATATTTGACAAATATACATGGTATCAAGTGCTTTAATTATTTTAGACAATGGACGTAGAGAGTAATAAAAATAAAAGTAAGTATGAAATTGATTTTTTTAATTATTCGATTACCAGATTGTGATTGTCTTTTATGCAAAATGCTTGACAAATTTTTCATAAAAAAATAAGACAAAAATCTTTTAACTTAAGTTGGAGGGGATTCCGCAAAATCATCATGGGGAGCCCGACACAGAATAATCCTCAAGATGTTTTTTATGTGCCTATTGATTTACGCACTTCGCTTCAATCTGTCAATTGCCATTGTAGCAATGGTGGATGAGTCATTGCCAACTGAAGATTCGGGAACTGCTGGCGTAGATCATTCCCATCAAAAGGAAGGCATTTGTCCTTCGCTGCTGGCGCAGCCCCACACTTTGAATGAGTCTGTATTTGTTTATGTGAATGGTAGTAGAGTAGCGACAGATCACACAAGCTTGTACTTGGATGTGAATGAAACGGAAAGCACAGCAAGAAGTAATGTTGGTCAAACATTTCGATGGAGTGAAAAGGATCAAGGACTGATTTTAGGATCCTTCTTTTGGGGTTACATGTCAAGTCAATTTCCGGCTGGATTGCTAGCGTACAAATACGGAGGTAAATGGCTGGCCGGTTTAGGAATGGTTTGGACAGCATTGCTAAGTATTGCATTGCCACAGGCAGCAATAGTTGGTGGAAAGGATTTCGTGATTTTTGTACGTGTTTTACAAGGAGTCAGCTCGGTATGCTCAACTTAATTTAAAATAATAATTATTTCTCTAATTTTTATCAAACGCTTAACTTGGATTGGCATTTGTGATTCATTCTACTTTTTTTTGCAGGGCTTTGTGATTCCAGCTCTTGTAGTCCTCCTTGCGAAATGGACACCACCGCAGGAGCGAGCCCGTCTATCAGCCATATGCATGGCAGGTCTTCCTCTTGGGACTGCACTGACAATGATCATTTCCGGCCAACTCATTCCAGCATTTGGATGGCCTTCCGTGTTTTATACACCAGGAATTATAACCCTAATATGGTTCGTCATGTGGTGCCTAACTGTACATTCATGTCCAGAAGACGATCCAACAATTTCTCCAGAAGAACTGAAATATTTGCAAAATTCCAACCCTTCAATGTCAGGAGGTTGTACTACCGAATCCACAAAGTTGTCCGAAGTCCCATGGAGGGCTTTAGCTACTTCCATTCCAATTTGGGTTGCATTTTTAAGTCAGTTTTGTAGCGCGTGGGGTCACAACATGCTCAAGGCAGAAGGTCCAAAATACTTGCACGCTGTATTGCATTTTGATATTCATCAGGTAACTTTATAAACTTTCTGTTTTAAATTAACCAGTAATTTTCGTGTTGCTTGATTTTTTAAAAACTTTTTTAAACGTAATATTTCAGAACAGTTATCTCTCCGCACTTCCTTACATTTGTCAATTCTTGTTCATGATGGCTGTAGGATGCTTATCAGACTTTCTTATCGAGAAGAAAATGTTATCCATGTTAAATGCAAGAAAGTTGTGCAATACCATTGGTCAGTGGGGTTGTGCTTTGTTTTTCGCTGGATTAATTTTTGCAGGTTGTAATCGCGCAGTAGCTGTAGTGTGCTACATATTAGCTGGCATGATAAATGGTGCAATGGTGAGTGGGGCGTATGTAAACATAATTGATCTTTCACCTAAATACGCGGGAACAATTGAAGGAGTCATAAATAGTTTTGCGAATATTGCTGGATTTGGAGCCCCATACGTGGCAGGGCTTATTTTACATAACGAGGTACGTTTAAATAAATTATTTACGAAAAACAATTTATTATTGACCAATTTCCACATTAATTTGTTTCAATATTTAAATTGATTTTTCTTTTTTTAATTTCAGCCTTCAATAACAGGTTGGAACTATGTGTTCCTCGTGCCTGTGATCTCAAACATAATTGGTAATTTAGCGTTTGTTTTCGGAGCATCCGTTCAAGTACAATGGTGGAATTACAGTAGTACAAAAGTTACCGCACAGAATAGTCATAACATGCAAGAAATTAAGAAAAATACTGAAAATCAATAAGTTTTAAATGTCAAACGTGTTTTTGTGCTTGTTTTAAAAAAATGTTCATTTTTCGCGTACGCAGTCAAACAGCCTAAATACATAGATCAATCTAAAATAAAATACATACCAACCTATGTAAACGACTTTTAATCGATAGTTCATTTAAAAATAGCTACATCACGTTCCAAAAACTAGTTTTGCAATACAAAATGCTAAGTCACTTAATATTTTATATTTTCCTATTTTTAACAAGAATATTTAATATAACTCTGGATTGAATACTGAGAGATAAATTTTTGACGAAATCAGTGCGCGTTGAAGGAAACCAGAGTATTTTTAAATGTTCACCAATACCAATTTAAATACTTTTAAATCAATTGAGCTAAAAAAAATAAATTACAATTTTAACGCAATTATTGCAGTTTGCAGAACCGTTTTTTTTATTAATCACATATCACATCACATATCATAATAATAAGTTATTATTGCATAATAACCATGAACACTGCAAATGATTGTTCTGTTGGTGGAAGTCCCCTTTGCACGGAAAGCCGAAGAAATACCGTGGCAACCCCGTTTTTAGCCTATGCCTACAAATTACATAGACAAATATTCCGGTTCCGACCCATGTATCCGTATCCGTTAGATATCCATATTACAAATGAAACTGTTTCAGTGACAATTGACAATCTTGTGCAATTCAAATACATTCCATTTTTTATAGCGCAAATATTTTTTACAATCATCATTGGATTTGGTTCTTGTGCATTTCTCATCTTATTAAAAATATTCCAGCCCAAATCAACAGTTGACGTTAGCCAGCTAATTATCTGCATATTTCTTGGCTCATCCTCATTTATGCAGTGGGCTACCTATGCTACTTACGTACAAGGGATGGAAATTATGCAGGTGTTTAATCAGCTTTTAGACGTTGAAAGAACTTGTAAGTTAATAATTATTAGACCACATTTATAAAACAAATTGACACAATATACTATAATGTGAACTTTATTATTATTAATTTACCTGCATCTGTATTATAATGTTACATTATTGTTTTTAGATTACAAAGTTAAAAAAAGAAAATCGACAGATCGTGATTGGGTTGGATTGTTCATGATTTTTGCCCATCTGGGCATTGTTACAGTTGTCCCGTTTTTGCCACTTGTAGCAATCCTTGCAGAATTGGACCCTTTCTACCATGTCTTTGAACTTTTTTTGCCATCACCTTATGAACGAAGTCTTTCTCTAATCCTGGTAGTCCCTATAGTACGGCTATTCCTAGGAATGGTTTGCGTTTTCGAATTCGCCCGCTTTACTTCAATAGTTTTGTTCTTTATGATATGCATTACATTTACGGCAGTTGCCTGCCTCGGAAAGCTTGTCAAGCTACCTTGCAAGTCCGACCAAATTGCCATCCAGCTCTACGTTCAGTTGAGGGTTATCTTCAAAACTGCCGACTTTTTCGTTCGACACGTGTTACTTTTCCTAATGACCTGCTCTCAAGTGATAATTATAACGAATTGGTGGATAGTATTAAAATGTTGGGAACTGCTGCCAACATATATTTCTCTTGCATGTGCCTTAACTGCAATTATTGCAACTGGTGGCTTGTGTGTGCTTATACCCCGTGCGGTGGAAATTAGCGAGACAAGTCACAAATTTATTATGCGCAAAAAGGCACTAAACCATACTTTTAATCGGTACAGCAAGAACCATTACTGCTACTTGAGGTGGAATTCACAACGGATGATGACTGTTAGGTTTGGAGTGCAATTTGTTTTTAACAAGAATACGCCAATTAACTACATTGCTGTTTTGATGACGAATCTTACAAATGCAATTTTGTTGATTAATCCATGAAATAATGAATGATGTTCCTGAGCCTATTTAGAAACTTTTAGTTACTGCCACAAAGCAACACACACATAATAATTTCCAAATGTATCCATTGCAGCCAGGACTGTCATTGGCGTTACCACGATTGGACCAAGTCGCAGCGAAACCTCTTTAAGCGTTTTTAAAATTTTGTTATGCATTTTCTTCTTTGAAGATGGACAGTATTTCTGGTACTCGGAAAGGGCCCGTAAAAATTCTTTGCTCTCCACGGCAACACGTGACATGAATGTGTAAACTCGATAAATCATGTAAACTCCTGCAATGCAGTCCTCAAGATAAAACCTGGGAATAAAATATTTAAAAATTAATTACATGCTTATTGCTTACTATTGTGTGCCATTTTGATCTAATTTAAATGTTTTACAATTTTTTACCAAACATCCATAAACCCACCACCACCTTTCAAAACCTGAATGGCTACAAAAACGTCAGATATGAATTGGCAGTAGCTGCAGACATGAATTGCCAAAACTTTGTGTGCCACCCAATCATTAAACCTATCAGTGAGCAGGACCAACTGTTTGTAATCAAACATGAGCTCACTAACAGTATATTCCATAGCGTCTTGTCCCGTCTCACGTTTTGAAGAGGTTGAGTGTGATGCTTTCACCGACTCTGTCATTCTTTCTAGTAAGTTGGCAATGGACACTCCCTTAAATGTACATAAAGCTGAGGAGCTGGTATTCACATTCCAAGGATTCATCATGAAGAAAAATTCGTGCAAGCAAAATATTATCCTTAACCACCAATTGTCGTGTGTAAACGCAGAATAAGTGAAAGCACAGTACTTTGGATCAGCATAGAATTGGATTGCAAGACAGCTACAGCCAATCCATACAATTGCTCTGTGGAGTAGTATCAAACAAACTTCCTCAGGTACTTGAATCATGTCATGTTCATAACATGTGATAATTATGATAATTTTAATTAATTACAAATGAATCCAAACGGTAGCAAAATGACGACGTTCAACTTCCTGCTTCAAATCTGAAGGACATCCCAACTTTTGAAATATAGAGTTTTCGATATTCCAAAAACCATGCATTATCTCTAACATATAACATGAGATAAATTAGTTTAATTAAAACAACCAAAATATCTGCGCGTTATGTATATTTGTCATTTGTAATGTACCATGTATTGGATATCGGAATCCCCACACGAGAGTACCAAAGACGGCAATTCCCACACACAAAATGTAATCCAAAGCAGCTATTTTGTCGAGAAACACAACAGGTCCAAAGTAGTCCGTCACCAGAAAACACAAAAATATACTTTTAAGGAATGTATTTATATAGCATCCCCAAAATATCATTTGTGCCACGGTTGTAGTAGTTTTTAGACGGTAAGTCCCAAAAGGATCTCGTTGAAATCGGGTGAGAGTTATGGCAAAGTAACCAAGGTTATTTGCAACTTCTCTTTCATATCGCGAAAATTCACAACTGATAGCCGTGTTTCGGGTTCCAAGGTCCACTTGCTGTTCACTACCGCCATTTGGTCCACCTTTTAAAATGGATGAAATGAAATCTTTGCAACTTTGAAGAATGCTACGTAAGCAATTCAAAAATGCTTTGTTTGGAGCCATTTCTGTTTTCTGGCGAAAGCCACTGCACAACAGTTTGTTTGTGGAAGGTCTTAACTTGTGTTTTCAAAAATAATTATAGAAACCCAAAATATATCTTTCAAAATAATGTCATTATTCCGAAATAATTGCAATTTGTTTTCTCCAGTTGACGGCATAGAGAGAAAATGATTGGGTTTCGGGAGACATTGACAAGTATAATTAATTCATGATACAAAAATTGACAGATAATTAAGAGGTGTATAAATATTATGCCACGACACCAAACAAACGATTTTACCAATATATTGATTTTACTCTTTTTTAAACTTTCTCCAAGTAAAAGTACACTACTCTCGAAATTGTTCCTCGGAAACCTGTTTGATCTCTTTTAAAATGGACTTTATAAGCAAGCAACGAGAGGTAAAATGGTTTTTGGAGGGCATATACCTACTAAATGATTTTCTGCATTTATATCACAAATCACAACTTACAATTATTCAGGTAAAAAATATACACAAACAACTACATTATATGTAACATGCAACGTAAAGTATTGTGTTTTATAAAACAAAGTATTTATCCATGTTTACAATAGTCACGATTTGTACGTAACCAAATAAGTGTTTCAAGGTGGTATAATGATTATTTGATGTTGTGACGGTACGGTACGAACATTCCCTCTAATAATTTTTACTTTGTTTGTTGTCTCAATTTTTATTTTGCTTTCGTTCAACTAATGTGAAGTATATTAGTCCTTTTGCTTTCTTTAAAATTTGTGGCTCAATTTTAATTAACAATCCAATGCAATTATCGGTAAAATTGGGTGAGAGTTATGGTAAAGTAGCCCAGCTTATTTGCAATCTTTTATTCATATCCCGAAAATTTGCAGCTAGTTACCACATTAAGAGGTAGAGGTTTAGAATAATCGTGTTGATGACCACCATTATTGTAATTTGGTTCGGTTTTAAAAAGGTACGTAATAAAATGTTATGAAGAATGGCGAGAAAGTAATTTTGAAACGCTTTCTCCGTGCTAATGTACCAGATCTAGTGTTAAGTTTTAGTCGGTGTTCGAGTGACATTGAAATAATTAAGGCAAGGATTATGCGTATGACCTATTCATGACTTTTTCCAGATATTTCTCAAACATTTTTTTTAATCATTTAGTTTCCAACTCGGACAATTTAACTGTTTGCATGCAATGTTGTTAGTATGAAATCCAGATTTAGTAGTAATTAATAAAAAGGTATATATTTTGTGCAAATGTGCAACTAAATTTTAACTGCGGTTTCTTTCAAGCATAATTAAATGAGCTATGTTCATTCCCGGTTTAAAAAAACAATTACAAAATCCACAGGAATGTTTTTTTACGTTTTCACACACTTTACTACGAAAAGGCATCTGCCATCAACAAATATTCTACCTAGGTAAACTAAATCCTCAAATGATAGGTGACTGAACAAAATGCAAAATATAATAAAAACCTACTGCAAATTTAAGGAAACCTGATTTTTTTATTTGTAAAAAATCGATTACTCCCATAAAGCAACGCACACATAATAATTTCCAAATGTATCCATTGCAGCCAGGACTGTCATTGG
>JAITYZ010004162.1:0-21344 GCA_027744595.1 Paronellides praefectus
GTTGATGGAGCTTTGAAGCAAGAGACAAAAAAGATCAAGTTACATGTCTGTATTTGGCTCTCAGGAATAATTGGCTGTTTGGAAGGGAGGGATGATGATGATGGGGAGAATAAAAGATCAATTAATTTTCATATACACCAAAATTACGTGACGCTTTTGACGACGTTTTTGTTGCATTTCTTGATGATATTTTGCTCAAGATTAAGATGTGCGTGTATGTATACAGGTATACACAAATAGTAATCTCAGTAATGGAAGTGAAAGCTGTAAAAGGTATAAATTATTATTCCTAATTAAAAATGTCTTCATAAATAATCTTCTCGTTTTTATAGGTACACTGTTTTCACCAACGGATCCATCCTAATTCATAGGGCGTTGGCTGCAAACGAAGGGATTTACAAATGTTTAGTGGCGTCATCCAAATTCCCGGAGGAGGAACCACAGATTTATTCCGCTACCCTGAATATTGCTTGTAAGTGGCAACAAATATTAATAATATCACTATCTATGTATTTATACCCTGTCTTCGTGCTACATAATAAATTAGAAAATAGACAAATGAGTAGTTGTAGATTTATCTTAATTAGTTTCTAGTGTCTGCAGTCATTATCATTAAGAGCTGAAAATATATACCGATGCACTTTACAAACTAGCAATCCATATGTCCTTAAATTTCTATAAACCTTAAATCTTGGATTAAAAAACTTCTTATTTTGATATCTGAAAAAGTGGCAATGATAATAACAATAACATACCGCAGAAAAAATGAAAATTCGTTCAATCATAATCATAATTGATTTTTATTGATTTTTTTCAATATACATATGCTACTTCACTTAAATTCAAAGCATCACCTGCGATAGTACTTTATGTCATTATATGGTTTTATTCTTATTCTAAAGAAGGGTTCAGACATTTCTACGATAAATAATAGTAATATGTGTGCATGCATGTATTCTACCAAAATTTAACAAGACTTTCAAGTTTTCTCCATTGCATTTTTACTCCCATCCATGGTCGGCATCATTCTGAAAGCTAGAACCAGAAAGTTGCAAATCTTTTTTTTTGTGGTTTTCCCAACTTTGTACTTGTAAGAATAGTCTATCTTTATAATTATTTTTTTATGAATATATAAAATGCACAATTTACATAGCATACATATATACTACACAATTCGCTTAAATGAATAAATAATCTTTTCCGGAAAGCTTCTTTAGAAAAAGTGTATAGTGTAAGCTCATACATATAGGCCTGATATTGTATACGAATATATTTATATGATTATTACGGAAAATTGGTCGCGTAACATGTTTATATTTTATATGGTTGTGTAAATTCTTCTCTTCACTTTACGGCACCGGAAGACTTTGCTTTTTTTGCGGTGATGGTGCTCTTGTAGTATTTTTTTCCTGCATGCACACAGAAAACTTGTCTCACTCTCTTAGACTTGATGTTACTTTCACTTTACCTAAAAGTCTTGTCTCTTTTTTTCTTGTCTGTTTTACATCACGTACCATGTACAGATATAGAGCCAGTTAGTAGCAGCACATCCCTTGATCCCTCTCCGCTAATCCCGAGCCACAAATTGGCTGTGCCAGAAAAGGGTACTGCGGAAATTTTTTGTGAGAGGCCCAAGGGACTTCCTACCCCAAAAGTGTGGTGGGAAGGTCCCGATGGAAGAGTCATTTTGGAAACTTTTTCACCAGGAGCATCAGCAGCACACTCAACGTCGTCTTCTCCGTACATGTTTCCTTCAGCTTACGTCAGAGAGCCGAATACATTACTTGTTACAAACGTGAGGGCTGATCAAACCGGAAATTATGCTTGTGTGGCCGAAAATGTGGAAGGAACCTCGAGAGCAACCGTTCAACTTGTTGTTGTTACAAGTAAGTGAAAAAGTCCTTATTTTGTATGCACCATACATAATACTCTGCTTCTTAACAATAATAAGCAGAGATAGCTGTGTATATAGTTTTTCGTTTTATTGCATTGACGAATGAGTGGTTTTTAAAACTGCGAACACTACACTGTTTCAAGCAAGCACATATATTTTATGTATGTAGCCATTCTCCTGAAATCTTTCCAGCCTAAAAACATCCATCTTAGTATCTAGTACATTGTTTGCCTCTCAACAATATCACCAAGGAGTAAAGTCAAGTGAATGTGTGGTGGCGGTGGCTCTAGAGGAATAAAATACTGGCGGTGGGAATCTCAAGT
Organism: Paronellides praefectus; assembly: GCA_027744595.1. NCBI lineage: Eukaryota > Metazoa > Arthropoda > Collembola > Entomobryomorpha > Paronellidae > Paronellides > Paronellides praefectus. The sequence goes on from JAITYZ010004162.1 coordinate 2,218, forward strand.
GTCCATTCACTTAAAGTTAAAACGGATTGAAAAGTCGTTTTTTATTGCGTATATTCATGTACATCCGTACATTATTATACCAAATTGTTATATAAGTTTCATACTTCACATTTCCCTTTAACTTTTTTACTTTTTTGGCATCATTTTTATTGATCACGTCCGCCTTTGCAATTTTCTTTGATAATAATGACTGGCAATAATGATAAAAGCTGTGCAGTAAGAATCATGGTTTTCTTTGCCTATGTTTCTCTTAAATGTGCAGTCTAGTGAAAGTTTATTCCACTTTTTAAATGTTTCCTACAGGAAATGTACACGTAAACGTAGAGTTTTTTTTAACGTGTCACGTTTCATCTAAAAACGGACCCATGTACATAATATAGCCAGTTCGATCCATCCATCCATAAACGTGTACATACTACGTAGATAAGTAATATATTCCATGCATTTTGTAGATTCTTTTATCTGTAAAAGCGAAATAAACATGGAATACGCATAAGAAAAAAAACACATCAGGTTCTTTTCCTGCTTTCAATGATCAAAAGAATAATATAACTACCATATTACGTGCATTTATACTCATCTGCGTTCATAAATTTTGAAACGTGCCGAGAGGCAGTGAATGACCTTTTCTTTTTCTTGGAAAAGGAAAACAATAACAATTTTATGTGCATTTTCCCCATTCCCATCATCCATCTCCATTGCATTTTTTCTTCAATAGTTGTAATAATAATAATAATATAATGACAATTATCATTATTGCCTAAAAGCTTTGAAAAGTGGTTCATATCATCTCTTTGTTTCCCTCATTGCTTTATTGCAGGGAGGAAAAACCCAGGAAAATAGAAAAACAGGGTGGAAAAAATAAATAGCCATAAAAGTAGCAGGGGTGACGGTCAACACGCGCGGTGCTTTCATGCTAGAGGATTTTGCTTTCATTCTTCCATATTATGTATCTCATTATTATTATACGGTGAGAGCAGTGCGTATTTTATGATGATAGGTGTTTATGAAACAAGAAAGGAAGAAAAAAAAACGAATGAAATATAAATAGAAAAAGTGCAATAATGCAGCGAATTAGTAAGATTCTAATCAACAACCGACGATTGTACAGTTTGAGCTCTAGTGTGGAATAATAAAAATGAATACAATGACATGTGCGTGACGCGATTTTCATTTCAAATTCAAACGAATCCCATTTTTTATTAAACACTGTCTCATAATCACTTATTATAAACCAGCAAATAAACCTTTTTTCTTATTCCATCTATTGTACATGATAATATTTAAGATATGGAGTTGATGTCTTACATTGAAATATGATGAGAAAATCGGAGAAATTAAAAGAGGTACACGGTCCTAAGTAGCAGGCTACACACTCAAGCTAAACAATTGTATAAACGGTACACCTATTCAATAGGTGCATGAGGATGTGTGCAAAGTCACACATATGGAAGTACACGTAAGCGTCATGAACACACCGGGAGATGTACGTACGTTTTGTTCATGTGTCTTTGCCCCTTCCTGTTATATTCACTCCTCAAGTCAGGCCTATCATTTCATTTCTCTTTCTTTGCTCTTTACTTCCCCACGCAAACATTTTCATAAAGATTTTTATGGTTTAATGTGTGCCCGCCATGCACGTATACCTATATATATCTGCTTTCCCCATTCAGCACAATATATGTGTATTGTGAATATTGCAATAGTGAAGTTTGTGATTCTATGCGTTTTCTCATAGCAAATGGACAGAAAAAAAGCACAGTTAGTTAGCAGCAGACACACTGTGAGTCTGTTAGTTTCATTCAACCCTCGTCGTCGTCAGAAAAGATTTTTTTTCGCCCCTTTTTTCCTCTAGGTAATTTCATTAAACATCATGGCCTAACCTATTACTCTTATAGGCACACTTACTCATTCAGTTTCTGTTCCCCCTTTTTTTCTTCAGAAGCTGCTTTTCAAATTCTTGAATATAATGTTCCATTTTTGTACAAGATGTTATATAACTTTTGGCTGGTTATTCCTTTTCTCAGGTTTTAACAATGAAGTTAGTATACCTTATATAGTATTTTTGTTTAAATACTCTTGTTGTTGTATTCATTGTGGAAGACAGGAAAAACAACTTCCCTATTTCCCTCCCCTTCTTCCCATTTCTACACGCACAATAGTCGTCATTTTACTGAACTACATTTTGCTTTAAAAGATATATCTGACAATAGCAGCCCACCAAGAAAAACCAAAGACTTTTCCTGGTCTGGTAGACAGAGTGTCGCGACAACGAGTTTAGTTCAAATAGGCTTTGGCTTTTCTCATTTGCACGCCAACCGATCATCAAAATTATATGTAGGGGGAAGAAGGTTTCGAGTTAACTAGTGAAAACACCATCTTAAATGCTGGTGAAAAGCAGCATAATATAAGCTAACAACACAAGGTAGAGTTTTTTTGGCTCTATATAAAAACATGCAGAATGGTGGTATTCATTCTTCTGTCATTTACATTTTACCCTGCTGTATAAGAACTGGGTACCCCCTCTTACTTGAGGATAAGTTGTCTCTCGTTATTTTCTCTGCTGAACAGATAGACAAATATTATTTCCTACTTGATTTGGACCAACAGGAACCCCGACCTATGTACACAATGTAAAAGGAGAAAACAGTGGTGAAGGGTTGGTGGGAGAGAGATGATAGGATGTGTACAAAGAAGGAAAAGTACCACTTGTCTGATTAAGCTTAAACAAACTATGAAATCTTTCCCCCTTTTCACCGTCGTCTTTTGTCTCCACTACGCACCACCATCACACCACTACTGCTACCACATAAACACGAGTGCGTATATACTCAACACTCACACATACACAGGGTAATAATGGAGATGATGGCATTTGGTCTTGATGCGTCATGAGATAAAGGATGAATATAATGGAAAGTTGGAAATGAATGGCTATGTATATAATGGGTTCGTGCATGCATGGGGAGAATGTCGCCATATATAGTGCTGTATATATACTTATATGATGCACTAAGTGACAATGCATTTATGCACATAGTGCACCCATGTGTTGAACAACATGGTACTCTCCGTTACTTTTTAGATTTTTTTTTACTTTTGGTTTGTTGATCCCATATGCGTTCAACTCGATAACCATAATATACATGCACATACATACATGTATATTTATTCCCCAGACTGAGATAAAAGAGTCAGAAAGATGATAATAAAAATAAATTATTTGGAATAACTTTCTTTCCCTTTTTTCTAATACACACACAGCTCCACCTACGATTTTAGGCCACCCGTCGAGCACAGTGGTGAAAGAGGGGGAGACAGCGTATTTCATGTGCCAGTTCCGCGGTCCATCATATCCAGTGAGCCAGATCCAATGGCGACGTAACAAAGTTCCAATTCCGGCTCGCACTTTTTTGACCCAAGATGACCAAGCGGATGGACCAATACTGTATCCTGTAGTTAGCAGCTCAATTGACGGAGGTACCGGTGGTAGTGGAATTACTGGAGGGAATATGGGCATTGGTGGCGGCGGTGGTGGTTCTGATCAGCAGAAACCTTTCACAAGATTTGTGTCTTTTCCGGAGAATGGAACATTAAAAATTGAACCAGTGGAGTTGACAGATGTTGGGGATTATACGTGCGAGATAATAACTCCCGGCTACCAAACAGTAGAGTCCCGACCAGCTCAGCTATTTGTGACAGGTATGCTGATTATAATGTATGTAATAGTAACAGTCAACGGAAACTTACAGATAGGTACACAGAGATACAAATCATGCTGCAAAACTAAATCCAATTTAAATATTTGCTTTTCGTTACATCTGTCAGATTTAATTTACTTTGTTGCGTTGCTTTGCAGTAAGCTTAATTTACTTTTCACCTAATGTAATAACAAACATCCAACATAGGTACACGTTTTACGTAAAAAAAAATACAGTTTGCCTTGTCCAGCTAACAGGAAATGTATGATGACTATGACGAGCTGAACTTACTGGACACAAAAACAGCTATAATTTTCTGTTTAAATGATTGAGAGGTAGACCACATTTTGTGTTTATCATGAGTTCAACAATCTGCAACACAAATTGCAAATTAAAGTATATGTATATAATTAAATATTTATGCCAGCCTGGCATTATAAAACTACTTCAAAAATCAATTATGCCTATATTAATACAATTCTTTAGATTAAATCTTTTACAGTAATACAAACTCACAAATATAAGCAAAATGTCCCAGAGAAAAAGATAAAATAAGCTGGCTGGTCACTACTTTTTTCCTCTACACAGAACGACACTATTTTACGCTTACTAGTATTTTCTACTGGTGTATATTTTATAGTATTTATACTTTATAAATAGTTTCATACTCCAAGCAAGATAAACAGAAAACACATACCTTATATATGTATGTACATATATGCGGGCATTATGTCATTATCAACCGGACTGATGTCATACGCTACTAGAATAGAAATTAAAAGCTCACATGATCTCCTTTCTTTGTAACAGAAAAAAGACATGCGATGAGTAATGGACATTGCATTGTTGTAAAAATGGTAAAAGTTGAAACAAGAAATCACAAAACAAAATCTAATAAATTGTTGTCTTTGGCTTGTGTTCTGTTTTACAGACAGAGAATGAGAAAAAAAGAAGGGGGTCTTTTTGTCATTTGTCTTATTTTTTGTTTTCCTCTTTTTCTTGTGTTGCGTTGTTGGTCCGTTGGTTTTGTGACCAGCATGTAATATTAATAATACATGTATCACTACTTTTTTGATATGTTATACATAAAATAAACCTCTATACTTGCATAGTTCAGTACCAATATATATATATATATATACCATATTATCATATATACACGCAGAGACTTTGAAGTAGGAACTGGTAATAATGAAGCTTTAGGAGAAGAACTATACACATATTATTTGTAAGATCAAGTTCTTATTATTATTATTACACAAGCAAGCACTTTGTCGAAAGAAAGCATGTCTCTGTTTCTCTAAGAGCAAAAGTGAGAGAGAATGTAGTCATGTATGTAGTAGGCAGTAGGAAGAAAGTGGAAGAGGCAGAGTAACGGGAAAAACGTAAGACAAGGAATAATAAGTTATCTTCTACGTGATCGGGAAATCTCATTCCTCAGCAGAATATCTCAGAGAAAGTGAAAGCCCGTCACCTTCATTTTCTCTTCTAAATGTAGATACATAGCGGTATATCGTACATATATTTAACATGTATATCCTATGTACAAATGTATATATGGTTTTCACGACTTTCGTTCCATACGAAAAAGGCCCTTTTCCTTCACCCGATCAACAACAACTGACAATAAGTTCTTTGCACCAACCTAATAACTTCATAAACCAAAAAGTGACCATGTTATACTGTTACGTTTTTGCTATTGATTTTAGCGATACATCATCCATTGGTTGCATGACTTTATATGCTTATGCATGTCATTTTGATGATTATCAAACTTGATATTAATTTGCTATTTTGACTTGGTTTTCTGATTAATACAAAGTTGCAAGCTTTTCTACTTATTATGTGTTTAGGCAGACAAGTCTGCAAAAACTAGTTGCAATAAAAAATCGACTCTTTATACTTTATACCAGCACCAGCACCGCGGCAAACAAAATGACTAGAGGAAATCCGTCAAAAAGCATGAAAATGAATTGAATCGTATGAGTGTCTACAACAGAAAAGAAGATGTAATGAAAATGGCTGACTGAATTTTATTATCACGATTGAATATTATATGTATGTCTGCTACAAAGAGGGATATCACTTCATGCATGACTTCAATGTAACCCTTTTACTACTACAAGTAGTTCGATATGTTGTTGTACGAATATCTCTGATCTGTTTATGTTTGTATGTATGTATGTACGCTCATATATAAATCCTTTCCTTTTTCTTTCTTTTAGAAACACTAAAGTTTATGCCGAAGCCAGTTGACCGTAAGTTAGAGTTGGGATCAACCTCCAAAATTCATTGCAAGGCTCATGGAGCATCACCCTTGAAAATCCGATGGGTTAAGGTATTTACCAGACATGCTTGGCTCTTACTACCATATTACTCCTTTTTTATATTCTCTTGTCATTACTTTCTCTTCGTAGAAGAGACGGTAATGAATGCAGATTCAGTCTAGCTTTTTTTTGTGACAGACGGCAGCATAACATTTGATTTTTTTTCTCCTTTTAAATCTACTTGTGTAAATGTACAGACATGAGTATTCTTTTAATGTGTCTGTGCATCTTTTCCTCATTCTTCTCTGGTTAGGAAGGGCAATCCATTTTCGAGTGGCCATCGCATATCAAGGACGTGAATGGAACACTACACTTCCATACCGTAGCCAACTCTGACAAGGGCCACTATATTTGTGTAGCCACAAACTCGGAGGGTCTGATTAACACAACAATTTATGTTGACGTTGGTGGTAAGTTTATTCACGTTGAAAGCAAAAGCTGTTGAGTTGTCGCTTGTAGTAGTATAGTAATTATTTTGCTTCCTTAGAATAACAGTTAGTTATGGATTTTGTAGCTACTGTAACCCGTACATTTCCCACCAGCAGCAGAACGCACAAAGAAATACGTTGTTCTGTTAGTATAGGAATCTCTATTTCGTTATATGTAATATATATTATATATAGGTATACTTATTATCATTCGCATTGTTAAACTACCCAGATACTAATATATTATTGTTTGGTAGACGAACATACAAGACGTAGGTAGATTATTTTCTGTGCTTTTAAATATAGTAACCAGAACGAAAGGAAATTTATTCGTGGGTAGTTGTTATGTTTTGAGCATTGTATAAATTACAACATACATACATGGGTACCTTATATAAATTTATACCTTATGTAAATACATTTATACAAAATTCATAGCACTTTTGGTTTTTTCACCGATAGAAGAAGACTACTAGAAACCACTACATTCGCTTGATAATTTTGAGCTTTCACCACAGTATTAATACAAACCACCACCACCACCATGAATTCGCACTTGTGACGTTGTGACTCTCCTCTGTTGATACTTTTTCTCAGGCATCAGCAGCAGCAGGCCAGTATAGAAAATTGCTGCTGGAAGCTGTTTCAGATGGTTTTTCGTGAACACTACTGTGTGCTTGCTTTATTGAGTTTCCCCACTCCTTTGCTTATTTAGTTTAGACTAAGAGCTAATTTGTGAAATGAAAATGAAACAGCCTGGGGGAGCTTTGAGCAGAAATATATGCAGGTAAATAGAAGGAGAAGGAACAACATGCTGGCTTATTGCTTGCATGATTTTTCTCACCAGAGTAAACTTGGAAATTGCTTTCTTGCATGGTAGCCCTGAAGAAAGATGATGGTGAAAGATGTGCGAATAAGATTATGTGAAAAACAAAATTTTAATAAACCAACAAATCATTATTAACGAAACGTGAGAAAGGGATTTCACAATAATAGTATATTTTGTATATACATATACACTGGGAAATATTTAATCTGAGAAGTGATGCTGAGAAGCAACACGTCTCTCTTGATTTATGTCCTTGAGTAAATGTACAACCAGTAAATTAGGAGCACTACCATTCTACACTCTGTGATATAGTTCTTTCAAATATAATGTATTGCAATAAATAGTAGTGCTATAAGATAACAAGTTATTGATTTGTGCTTTTAAAGAATGTAATGTAATGTAAATGACTTTAAATAACACAATATTTTTTTGGATTTGATTTAATTTTATCCCTGAAACGACAAGAATCTATAAAAATACACTATTCTCTTTGTACGTTGCAGTTACTCCAAAATTTTCTGTCGTTCCAAAGAATCCCACAGAGGTTTCTGAAGGGAAGACAGTAATGATTGATTGCAAGGCTTATGGTGATCCTCTGCCAACAATTCAATGGGATAAAAATAACATTATGAACGGATTTGATCGTGACAGGTGAGATATTCAAACCATTTTTCTTTGTGGCTCTGTTTTTTTAGAATATATGTAGTATTTTTCATGAATATTAATATATTGGTACAGAAAATTGTGCATGTGCTCGATATAAGCTATAAATACATTGATTGCATTGTATTCATATAGCAAAACTACATTCAACCAAGTGTATTAAAATATTAAAAATACTTTTATAAATTTTTTATTCTCTTGGTTCTCTCATTTTATTTAACAGATTTCGCGTTTTGGAAAATGGCTCATTACTCGTAACTGATGTCGTAAAAGAGGACGACGGTCGTTACGGCTGTACGGCCGGAAACAGCGGGGGTTTCATTAGGGAAGAAGTGCGCCTTGTTGTCAAATGTAAGCAGAGACGCCTTTGATATCATTATTAATACCTACACATTGTCATTTCCCATTTTGACAACGTGATTTCACCGACATTTTTGAATAGCTGTGTGGAAGTAGCAAAAGTTGGGGTTTCTCCATACCTTCTCAAAGCCGACAAAAACTGTATTGTGAAAATTTTGCTGCAGCAATTACGAATCATAACTTACGATTACATTTTCTTAGTGTTTCTTTACGATATACATATATACATATATACACATCCTTTCCTTTTTTAATCCTAAAATCCGGTATGTATATAGAAAATTTATTGTTGGACAATTTGGCAAAGTGAATTTAAGCATTAACTATACGTTCAAGACTTGAGCGGAAGTCCGTTACATTTTCACCGGACTCTGATTCAAACTTTTCACTGTTGTAATAATTATTTAATTTACTCAAGTCGACTAAAATTGAATTATAACTGCGTTCTTATAGTCCTGATTTTCCCTGTATCTGTATTTTCCTTCATTGGATATCCTACATACATTTCTGTAATGTTGTTGGAATTTTAGTACATCGTTTTAGTCCGTTTAGCTTTCATAAAGATCATTTTGATTGCTGCCATTAAATGATGATGGGTTTAATCATCCAATAATAATCAAAAGAACAAACCTTGTTCCTTTTTTCAGTAAACGACCAGTACTATTCCGAATCTCTGGATGATGCAGTTATGACGAGAACGGTTTCCATCACTCTCTCTGTGGCAGCTGGATATATGCTTTTAGTTATTGGACTAATGCTTTGGTGCCGTCATCGACAGCTGAAGAGAAAGCAAGCATACCTAACAGAACGTAAGTCTTTCTATAAATATTTTCACGCACTTTTTTGGGCATTTTACGTTTTACTAAACACAATTTGCGAGCGAAAATTACCACTACTGTGATTATGATACGAACGTCAATATACATACTTCTGTGCATATTTCTTTCAACTTTGGCGTAGTGAATACATATCATCAAAATTAATATTTGTATTCATGCTGCTTTAATGATCATAAATGTTTTTACGTGTGTTACTTTTAGCATTTTACAGTGGCTGTATAATATGTAAGTAGGAGAAAGAGTAAAAGGCAAAATAATTATTTAGATTTTATGTGTTCTCCACATCATGAAAAGTGTATGCTTCCCTCTATTACGACGCGACGGCAAGAGAGAGAATTTTATGACAAGTCATGAAATATATTTTTATCGGCGATTTTTGCAAACTCTTTGTTACCTCAACCACAACTAATGTAGCATTTCCTGGTCTTAGTTTAGTCGTCAGCTACAAGGAAATAGAATTCAGCAGATGTGCATACCTAAGCATACATATTCGTACGACAATTTTTGGGGCAAACAAAGACAGCAAAGCAGTCTTTGTTATATTTCATACTTTCAAATGTATAAGCTCGTGTAAAACCAAAATAAAAAATAAAAACTGGTTTCGTGCATATTATAACAAATAAACACGAATGTACTATGCAGGCATGTGCTTTAAAAGAGCCCTTTAAGTTTATATACTCTTATCAACACAATTACGTACGGACTCAATGTAAAATTTAATACCATCAAATACAAGCTAGATTTGAACGCACAAGAAAAGCACTTAAGTGCGTAATCACGAATGAAGTTGCTTTCATCCCTTTTTCTCTAGCGAAAGTGCTAATGTTTTATGGGCCATAAAAATATGGGGAAAAGTAGTAGAGTCTTTTTACGAAACTCGAGTTCATGGTACATTTTTTATTATTATATAAGCAGCTACGAGTGCAATATCTACGACCAAATTCTGCTGCGTGTGTTTGCTTGACCAGCGATACGAGATATGTACATCGCTGAAAGTTTCTGATCAAAAGTGTTGAATGCTGACCAAGTTATATGAGAACATATATTTACCATACAATGAAGATGATGATGGACAGTATTGTTTACAGCATGAAAGTATCATCATAATAATGTCTCCATTCAGTTGAATTCCTTTGTTTACTCAGAATAATGTATTGCGATAAACCATATGAATCATAAAAGGCGATGTAACCAAATAACTATATTCATATGGGCGAATGAAAAATTGAAAATATAAATATATACCTTATAGTGTGTATATAATTATAAGGATTACTAATAAATCTCTGTGTCTGTACAATTAATTAACAGTTGAAAAAGAAAATGGGGATGAAGAGATGAAAGATTCGGGTCCAATCAGCAATGGAAGTGCACCTTTACTAATAACAAACGGACACCACTTGAAGTCCGACAGTTGTAGGTAAGTTTATGGTATTTGATAGATAATACGTCTTGCAAACTTGTTCAGTCATTTACGGGTTTAATGGTCAAACAAAGTCGTATACAAATACATATAAGTTGACTGTAATGTACTTGTCAACAGAGAAAGTGTAAAAAGTGATGGGGAAACAGGAAAATCAACACATAGCTCGATTGGAGGAAAAATTGCATCTGCCACTGCGTCCATCACAAGCCATAAATCTGCCCTCTCGCAACACTCAAAGAGATCTGGCGCAAGTGGATATGAATTGATTTCCTACCCAAGACAGGATTTGCAATTTGTCATGCTGCTAGGTAATTGCGATTGATGTGACATATTAAAATAGCGCTAGCATAAACTGTGTATAGCATAGATGCATACATACCTATATACGCATGCGTATGCATATAACCACAACCACTTGCGCTTGTATACATGTTGATTTTTTATGGTCTTACAAAAAGGTCACGGGGATTTTGGGGAAGTATTCCTTGCAAAAGCCAAAAACATTTTGAAAGAGAAAGCAGGCGGAGGAAGTAATGAAAACAACAAAGAGATGCTGGTGATGGTGAAAGCACTACAGACGAGAGAAGAATCGGCATTATTTGAGTACAAACGGGAAATAGACATGTACTACAAGCTGTCACATGAGAATGTAACCAAACTAGTGAAACTTTGTCGGGATATGGATCCCCATTATATGCTCTTGGAATATAGTGATTGGGTACAAAAAACGCATAAATAATTTAACTTACACAGTAGAAAGCTTGTAGATAAAACAAAGGGGTGTATTAAATTCGTAATATTTCTTTCCACAGGGTGATCTCAAACAATTCCTTCTTGCAACAAGGAAGGATAATCCACGCAAAGTTCCCAAACCACCACCGTTATCGATATCGCAAGTGTTACAGGTTATCTCGCAGGTAAAATATGTTATGATATATTTACAATTTTATGAAACTCTTGACCCTAAATAAAGAATTATATTCAAAAACAGCAATATACTTGTTACAGGTTGCATTAGGCATGGAGCATATTTCAAATTATCGCTTTGTTCACAAAGATTTGGCCACACGCAATTGTCTCATTTCCTCTGGCCTAAAAATTCAAGTTTCAAACCCTAGTCTTTGCCGAGATACATATGCTAGTGAATATTACAAATTTAGAAATCAAGTAAGTTGTTAAAGTTAAAATGGCGGTTCTAATTTTTTTTTCGTTTATAAAATACTTGGTCAACTTAACATGTTGTAATTTTGCAGTATGTTCCAATAAGATGGCTGCCATATGAAGCCGTGTTGGAGGACGACTACTCTACAAAAACAGACATCTGGTCATTTGCCTGTCTTGTATGGGAAGTTATCCACCAAGCGACAATCCCTCATTCTCACTTATCCAACGAGAAAGTTGTGGAATCCTTAGAAAAGAAGGAAGTCCTTTGGCAGTATCTCCAAATTCAAAACCTACCAATACCTCAAAGACTTCAACAATTGCTGACCCAATGCTGGGACACCAATCCAAAGAATCGACCAAGCTTTAGTTCAATAGTCATAACGCTTTCAGAGATCTCAAAAGAAAGTTTACTCAATAGTAACGAAAACTAACTACTACTTTTAGGAAATCCTTAGTGAATCTTTTTTGTAAAACCATTACAATCTCATTACAAATGAAGAAAAGGTACTGGGGATGGGGAAATGGTAGCCAAAATAAAAAGTCACCTAATAACCACTTCTGTGCTGAGCTTTAAAACGTGGAGCTATGCATATAACATTTTTAATTTCTATTACTGACGACATTGAATTTTATAAGTTAAATTTAGTATTACCATTTATATTGATGTGTGTGCATGTAAATGGTAAAATAAATGTATACTGCATGTCTATTCAAAACCATGAGAAAGTCAAAACTCGTGAACTTTTGTACCTTTTGCGGTAGAAAGTAAAAAAATGATAAAACATTCATTGTTGTATGCTTTCCGAATTTTTCTTTTAATTGCTTTATGATTTTATTCACATGAATGCGTAAGTTTGGATGAAAATTGTTATGAATAAGTGTGTTTTTATCCTTACTAATGTAAGGTATGCGTGTTCTGGTATGCTGAGGATTGTTGCTGCTGCGAGCTACTATATATATCATATTGACAAAACGGAATTGCCTTAACGTATATCTCTCGACCTCTAAATATAAATATATGAATATAGTAAATACCTATTCTAATTATATGAATTATCATAAAAAGCTGTAAGCCTCTTAAAATATTATTGTGAACGAAGTAGTTAAAATTCAGTCTTCCTCCTAAATCCTGAGTTAGAATGCAATGTAATTTTCCAAAAGTCACTAACAGCATCTTAACATTTAATTGAAGCATTGACCTGCCTCTGATAAGCAAGTAAAGTAGAAGCGAATGCCAACAATCCATTGATGCTTCCGCACAGCTATAATCCAGAGGTAGTTTATCCAAGTCAATTTTTATTAACATGCATACATATACCTTACCTATATTGTACACTTGCACTAGAAATACCTTAAATTATAATCTCCTAATGGTTTAGAGCCTTAGACTAAACTTCATTCACAATTTGTAGAAATCGTAGCAGCTTAATTAAAAATTAAATTATTTGATAGTATATATGTAACTGTAAATAATACGTTGATCATCAAAAAGAAAAAAAAATAACTCAGCCATTACTGCATGTGCGTGAGGGCAGCTTGTGTAGAAAAAGACAATGAAAATTAAGTTTAGTGCACTAATAAGTTTGTTAAATTATCATAATTAACTTGTTACTGAATCTGTGTCGGAGCCAGTATTTTCGATGTACTTTAACTAATAATTTTAACATGACATGACAATATCACAAACTAAGTTAGATTTTTTGTAGTGCGGTAAAAATTACTTTTATATTATTATTATTATATAAAAATGTGAGTATATTTCTTTCAATAAACTATAATTCACATTTACATGTGTACATTAATTTATATTTAGCATCTATTTATGCTGAAAGGTAAAAAAAGTCACTAATTTGGCTTGGACATTTACTCAGGGCATATTTTACTAATTAATATAATATAGGTATATATTATATTATAGCTGAGTTAATGTAATAAAAACGTAAGCATAGTAAACTATTTATGAACACTAACTGTAAATTGTCATTAATCGTGAATGTTCTAAAGTGTAAGTATCCGGATGGCCTAAGAGATTTTCTGGCCGTTTGCTCTCCTAGAGAGCAAAAGAAAGAAAATCCATCCTCACAACTATGCAACAATGTAAATAGTAAATTAAACTACGGTAATTAACTATGCTTGTCAATGTAGGTATGTGTAATTTATTGCTTTATATAAAACAGTTTATGATTGTATAATGCCACAGAGTGGATGTATATTAAATATAATATATATAGGTACGTACTACTAAATAATAATGATTTTATTCAATTGCATGTTACATAGGTATATAAGGAACGTTAATTAATTCGATAGAATTAAACATAGTATGAATGTATATTATTATATAGTATGAATGAGTTAGTTGGTTGTATGCGTATGGTTGTCGTATTAACCTTATACTTAGTTATGTATCGTAATTTAATATATATAGTACCTATTTATAAGTACCTAAGTTATACAGAACGAACTGCACTTGCAGATATATTAATTTCAAAGAGATTTTAGATAATTTTGTTTCATCATTCGGTATACTCAATTGCAAGTCGATTATTCCTCATTCATTTTACAAATTTTTACTATGGCTTATCTTTTCTCACGGTTTACTCCTATACTTCAAACCCCCTAGTTTTCTTGAGTTTTTTGGAAACTAATTTAAATTTAATATTTGAGCTAACGTGTGCGACAGAAAGAACAATAGAATGCGTTTTATTTGAAATATTGATAAATGCAACAAAAGCCAATGTAATGCTGATTTGTAAGTTTAGGCTAGGTTTTCTAATTGACTTTCACTCTTAATTTTAAATGTTTGCTAAAAAAAACTGTTTCTTTATTGATAGCCATGCTGTAATGTAAAATGAACAGACATTGTAAAGTATTTAACTCGGTGAAAAAATGTGAATGCGTTTCATAGCAAAATAAAATGTACTGTTGTGTTAAAGTTGATAAAATTGAAGAGCTGGAAAATAAAAACTAAGCAGAAAGAATGAAATGAATGGGATAAAAAATGTTTGAAAGTCTAAATATTATGTCGACAAATTATTTATTCATCATTCATATTATATTGTCATTTAATTTTAAACTTTAATTTATTCCATGTCAAAATAAGCTGTTGTAGCCACTAAATTCAACTTTTACATTTTGTATATCATAAAGAGGGAAATCATCTTATTTCTGGAGCTTTTGGCAATAAAATTTTATCCGTTTGATCCATCGGCCGTTTGTAAGGTTCAGTTAACCCTGAAAACTTCATTGCATTGAAGGTGCATAAACTAATTTGTGCTAATGACTTTTTCATTCCATAGCCTCCAAAAATATATTTGTATATACTGGCATAATCCCCAGGCTTTGTCCTATTAAAATAACATAATATCTTCAATATTTTACTTTTTTTACTATAAAATGATTCCTAAAAATTCCTCGCAATTTTGGGCTCAATCAAATTTATATAATTTAGGCAACCATTACCATTGGGCTTCGACCGGAGAAAGATATAGCACATGGAATATATTCAAAAATCTCGGCAAAAAGTTTACATCAAAGTCTCTCGCTTTGGTGCAAATGCTGGCAACAAGATTTCCCATTAACCAATTTATTTCCATCACGTGGTCATTGTCTGGTTTAACTCCCAAACTCGATGAAAACATTGAGTTTATATCATCCAAAGATTTGTACGTTTGGAGATCAGTAGCTGTTTCCTTTAAAAAAATACTTGTTTTTATAGGTATATTTTTTGTCAATTTAAGATGTTTCTGGCTTTAAAAAATCATTTACGTACTACCGCAATTCCATCATAATCGCCACCAGTGACTGTCTCAACACAAGCGTTCATATCGTAGAGGATCTGCATCCATTCTATTTCCGAAATTGATACGTTCTTAAACTTACCATCGGTCCACAAACTGCCTAGGTGTAGCCAATATAATGACGCAAATAACAAAAGATACTCGTTCTCTATTACTGAGTCAGGGCAAATTTTACTAAAAACTTGGAAACATTTATCAAATAGTTCTGCTTTCCAGATATCCTTGGGATCTTTGATAGCGCTAAACCAGTCGCCACTTCCCAGGGTGCCGTTCAAACGAGCTGCAATAAGGTCTACATGCTCGTCCTTTAAAATATCCTCTTCATCTGTGCATTTGTTTCCAATTGTCTCATTTGGTGGAGGTCCAAATGCTAATATTTTTTAAAATGTTTAATTTAGAATAACAAATATTTATCTGGGAAGAAAAGATTTTTACATCAATCATAAATAACAGCAACCTGTTCCACAACTTACGCCATGAAATTGAAATGTTCTTGATAAAACCTACATTGTTTTCGAAACAATTTGTTAGCGGAACTGATACCAAATCTGGCTCATCGCAACCATTTTTGGCTTGTCTAACTTCTAAAGGACCTCCGGGAAATGTATTGATGTTATCGATTAAATTTGTTAGGAGACAAATGGGTAGTTTCATCGTTTGAATCGGTTGAAAGCACATTCGAATGTTGTCCATTTGAAGAATCCATTCTTTCTTTCCTACCTGAAAAGTTAGATATTTTTTAATGCATAATTAAAGCATGTATGTATGTACACGTATACATGGATCATTTCATCTTGTTAGTTCGTATCATACCGTTATAAGTGAATTTATGTAATTGGCATTTGTGGGTTCTTCATTATGAGGCTTAATGTGTTTATTAACCGCCATTCTGCGTCCAACAAAGTTTTCATATTGGAAAAATGTTATAGTATTTGCGTCCCGTTTGCGGTATGTAGTCACTGGTTGAATAGACCCGTTGAATCCTTTGTAAAAGTATTTCGGATCAAGCTGCAAAAGGAAAAAAATAATTTCTCAAGACGAATATCTTGTGCATGGATGCATATTTCATATTTTGAATGAAAAATTGTAAATATTATTAGGATAGAGGAGTGTATTTATGTACTTCTTGCTTATTATAGCAGGTGTATTTGTCTACACTGTATATCCATAATCCTTCTCTCGTGCCAACTTTACGGTTAACCAAATGAGGCCGATCATACATTAACCACCTGTAAGAAAGTATCCGTATACAGAATCCGTAAATCAAGCAATTTAACTTTATTCACAAGATCATTCTTTTAAAAAAATGAAGTATATGAGAAATCACAATAACCAGCTTGAAGTCAGCATGGCAGTTTTTGACTTAATATTTCAAATGTGCAAATACATTTAACATTTTTTGCAAAGGACAGGAATTTTTCCCCCAACATTTCATCATTCAGAATGATTCTTTCTTATTTATAATATTTTACCATTCTTACTTTGTTTGTTATACATAAAACTTACGTTCCCTTCATGCAGATTTTATAATACCAATTTCCATTGTCGGACAAGTTAGCAAACAACATATTTATATCCTCAAAATCCTGTGTATTATGTTTATACACAATGACTCGTCTATGGTCAGTTTCACTATTTCTCATTTCCAATACAATATTCTGATCTTCCGCTCCGACATCAGCAGAATATGATCCATCAGTTGCAATACAAAGAATTATTACTGCAGTGAGAGTAATGTAATTAAGAAATACCTGAATTAACATATTCAATGGAATGAATAAATATTCACAGTGATGCGTTATATTTCTTGCTCAACAGTTCTTCGTATACTAAAGATTATATTATACACCTCCCGAACAGATTTATTTAACTTTTAGTAATATTATATCGTTGAAAAAAATCAAAATTCACTCAGTTACAAAAAAAATTCTCAATTCTCACTCAATTCTCTTGTACATGACAAGAGAATTGTTAGAATACATTGGGAAATCATAAAAAATATATATTCATAAATTTCTGGGAACTCGTCACCTTCCATTCTTGTTAAAAGCTTTTTTGTTCTCAATTCTCTCTCTCCCTCTGGTATGCATTCACTGCGATTGTCAATCGATATTATATTTATTTATGTATTTCTCGAAAAGCAACAATTTATATGCTATATAATGACTATGGGTAAAAACATCTTTGCGCATAAGGGCACTGTAAGAAACTATCAAATGAGTAGATTTGAAGAAAATCCAGGTGTTTAGACTTATCACAATTGAAAATTAAATTGTACTGCTGAAATATACAAAAACGATCAGAATTTTTACGTACGTTCTACATTTTTCACACCACTTTCATGCTTGGTGTTTTTTTAAATAAACGCACAATATATATTTTTTTTAATTTGAAGTCATTTTTTATTCTGATTCTTCTAAAGATGTACATAAATAATTACCCAATCCAATGCATATACATGTATAAATATCATCAACATGAAACAATTTATTATTAGTATCATAAAATCATGATTTTTATTATTTACAAAAAATTGAACAAAGGTGACTACACAAATGTTGTAGGGCGTGTAGCAATCCATTCTGCAACACCAGGCAGACTATATACAGCTATTTGTTGTTTCTTTAAAAATTGATAATCTTCCAGTAAATTAGGATCATCCAAAGCGGATGCCCACATCTCGTTGAACGTTGCTAAACACAAGTCCGCCCATGTAGGCTTTGCTCCTCCCAAAATCAAATCCGTGCTTTGGCCTTCATTACGCATTTTAACTTCTTGCAACAGCTCATTCAGATTCGTAAGGAAAAGGGAAACTGTTTCGGATATTTCCTGCTGGATTTCTTCTACTCGTTTAGTGTTCCCCAGAAATTTTTCCGTAATCATAGGCTCAAACCCTAGGAAAATAATGATGAACAAATATTTAATGTCAAAATATCAGCAGATGTTCATCAAATACCTAGTAAGATAATAATATCTTATTTTTCACATTTATGTACATTGTCTTAAATCGTATAAAGCTCCTATCACCTCATCACACTTTGCTTGGCCCCACAAATCCTCGGGAACTAACTTGAACTTTCTCGCAAGAAAATTTCCAATAGTTGCACTTTGAGTCAAGATCTTGCCGTTATATTCCAAATATGGTAGTTGTTGCCATTTAAAATCTACAAAAATTTTACAAGTAGTTCATTTAATAAATGTCGGCGATTCGATACGTCCTAATATCATTTACCTTTCTTAACGTCGAACCAATTATTAACATCCACTTGAATTTCTTCAAATGGGACATTAGTGTACTTGAACAACATCCTAATGGGCTCGCCAATGCCCCTCAAATTAAAATACGTTAATTTGTACTTTTCCATTTGGAATTTAAAAAAATAAATATTAAGAATTTTGGATTCTTGTATGATAAAATGTCTGATTTTAATATTTTTAGTGGAGATGAACACTCAAAAGAATTTCGGTGCCAAAAAATGAATACAAAGTCACAATAAAGCTCATACATAATATGGAGCTAAATCTCGTTTATCTTAAATGTAATTCTTAATGAATTTGAATTATGAATATGAATTAGGATATGATCTTGC
>JAITYZ010004163.1:0-13050 GCA_027744595.1 Paronellides praefectus
GTCGGGGTCCATTCGGAACAGAGGTTTGTTGTCCGGATCATTGTGATCCCGAACTATTGTGGTCCCGATCCTAACACCGTTTTTCCTCTCACTGCTTCTCATTTTTAAACCATTTTCTTCTTCTTCCTCTTCTACTACCCGCTACTCTTTTTTTCTTGAGACTTTCATATACCACCTTATCATCCTCTTTATTTAAAAAAAGAGTGTATATTGCATTTCCAATTCCGTGTTTAACAGATCGGTGAGCACTCAAAGGAAACCATTTGCTTGAACTCTCTTTGATTTGTTTTAATTTTACAAACCATGGACTTTACAAATTGAAGAAGAGAAACTTTTCAATCATGCTCGGTTTTATCGTGTCACATGTTATTTCCATATACCTACACCTTAAACTCCGTGGTAGTAGTGGTAATAATAATAAAACGCTGAATTATAAGTTATAATTTATAACTTACTACTGCATATAAAAGATTACTGTATAGCAGCGCACTTATACTCGTATCACCTCATTTTACAAATTGAGACAAGTTAAGAAGAAAAATAAGTGCTTACACACCTTTTTCCCCCAAAAAAGTGTCTAGTAACCAAGATGATGATAATAATGATCAGGATGACATCCTCTCAGTTTATTTATTTTTTGAACGCTGATCAAGAGATCAATGGGAACTTGGAAATAGTATTGTAGTGAAACTAGAAAACTAACAGAAAAAAATGGAAAGTTGTTCTCGATATAAGTTTTCGTTGTCATGCTGCTGTTAGTTATGCTGTCATTTGATTGAATGCTGGTTGGAAAGTTAATAGGATGAGTTTCATATCCACAATTTTTTAGTTGAGCTAACTATAAGTACATTTATAAAAGTTAAAAACTGCTACCATCGTCATATCATAAGTACAATATATATTTTCAATGTTCTTGAAAAAAATAGATAAATATAGTCAAGAGTGGAGCGAGAGTGCGATTTACATACATGTATTTTGTACATGCATTAGTCAATGAAAAGTGTGTGAAGTTGTTGAGAAAAAAGGTGCCTAACCATAAGTGTGTAGGCATAGTGAGTACATTGAATTTATACACGCACCATCACCACCACCACCTATGTATCTGCCTTTTATGTATGATAAAATTAAAACTTTTAATGAGCGCTTTCTTCACTTGTCAGTGTGGTAAGTTGGTTGATGAATTGGAAGGGTGTGTAGCATTTTGTAAAAAGGGGAGAAATGAGAGAAACAATTTCACTGATTGGATTCAAACCCAAAAATTGTGGCGCTCACAAGGAAAAACTTTCTATACAGTTTCCCATCAGGTACACTAATGAAAAGTCAGTTTGTCTTGTTAAAGCCTTTCATTCCTTGTGCTGGTATCCATGGGGCTTCAACACATTACTTTATGTACATACCACGCACACACACACACAGCGCTGTCGCCACAAGCACCACAGGAAAACGCCTTATATTTATTAATAGTTTGTACTTTACTCTAAAGTATAAAAAGGGAGTAGGATTTTTTTGGCATGTAACATGTCGCTTGTTTCCAACGCAGACCAAAAAATATGGAAAATAAATCGCCAACCATACATTTATGCATGTTCCCACAATTTTGGACAGTACATTTATGTACCTTCGTATATCGATGTGTGAAAAAATGTAATCTGAAATTTTTATACTTTACTCAAAGTGCAACTACCCATTTTTGTGCGTGGACGAATTTTTTAGTTTCGACGACGACCTGTTTCAATCATCTGTAAATGGATGAGAATTTTAACAGTTTGTTGGGAATAATGACAATTTCCAGGTAATTGTATCTTGTGCCATTTTTGTATGATACAAAAACGTAGGTACTTAAATGCCCTGATAAATAAATAAATAAATCAGCTTCACCACCTCCAACCACCTCATCTCATCATAGTCATCATGACTGTTATTGATCTGTAATAAGAGGAAAATCAAGATTTATCCCGACTCATTTTTTTCTAAATCGAAATTTTCGAAACATTTACAGAAGGTTGAAAGAGTGAATAGTGCACATACATTATGTATTGTGCACACATTGTGAAATATATACACCTACCTAAACACACACAAATAGCATGTAGCTAGGTATATAGTCAGTTTGTAGATACACATCCACACGCACATTCAGTCAGTTTGTGTAATTTTCAACAAAAATGGAATTCACGTCTTCTCTCCAGAGTACATTCCAGATAACCCTGTTGGCCTTCTTCTTCTTGTATCCTTGTTTCGTTTTCTTCCACTACCACCATCGAAATAAATTACATTTTAAACTTACATTCTCTATCCTTCCAATTTTTTTCAAAGAAAAGGCTACTTCTATACAACCACCACCACGAATGGTGAAGTAAAAGGGGAAAAAATAAGTAGCACGGATGGAATGAAAAACAGACAGGAAACTGGAGAGTAATCTGTCCATGCACGATATACCATAGTTTTTCTTTTCTCCTTCTTCTTCTTCAGACAAGAGAGTTTTTCCTTTAAAAAAAATCTTTGGATGGGAATGTCTCAGGGACATTCCCTATATATACATCACGCACACATACACATAACAAACAATATTTATTTTATACATCTATCATACAACCAGAATAGAATAAAAAAAAAGTTGAAAAATGATTATGATAAAAAAATTATATATTTTTTTTACATTTTTTTTACATATTCCCGTACAACATGTTTCTCTTCAATCTCATCCAATAATACTTTTTTTTAAATGTGCAAGTGTTCCATCCATCCAGCAACGAAAAAAACATAATATTAAGTATATATAGAAACCATGTCCCCTTTCTCTCCTGTTCCATCAACGGCGTATTTAGTCTAACATATACACAATCAACACACTACATAAATTTTGTGTTTATATTATAAATTATATTTCCTTTATAGTTTCGTTTTAAAAAGGAATATGAATGAATTTCCATCCGGTCATGAACCACTACCCAAGTTTCAAATTGTTTTTTTTCTCCACTGTTTTGCATGAAGAGTCCTGAAAACATTGTAGGATGTTGTAAGAGGATTCTTTTTTTATATAATAGTTTACATGTCCATACAATACACACACAAAGATATTCAAGCATAATATTGATATAGTCGACATACTAGAACAAGTATGCGGCACACAAGAGAGCAACACCAATGCCACAACAAAAGAAGAAGAGAAAGATAGATAGAAGAAAAAAAGGCTCGGAGTAACTAACTCGATCTGTCAGAGACTTTAGTTTCACGTTCCATGCACTTTTATTATTTCCTTTCACTTGTTCCATATTTTCTCGTCTTGTCTGATTTTACGCCCTGTCGAACTTGCTCCTTAAAACAGGAATGAATGTTTTTGACATACAACGAAAGCCGTTATATATTTTCTCTCCACCACTTTACTTGTGTTTTTATAGAATAACGGCTCGTTTCTTTTTTGTTTTGCTCCTCTATCTTGCTCTCATTCTACTCCCATTCTTCTTTTTCCTTTTTCTTCTCCGTGTGTTCTTTTTTCTTTTCAACTATGATTTTAGTTAAATATATATATATTTTTTAGAAATATAATATAGTAGCTGCGTAAAAAACATTGTTTATGTGTAGTATAGGGATTCCCCAGAAGGAAATAAACGGGCTCTTTTATTTCTTCTGTATCACTTTATAACGATGCTTGATCCTGCCCGCGTGTCTCTCATTATTATTAAACTTGGAACAGAGAACTTGAGCATGTGACCGCCAAATTTATCAAACATATCATGTTGGAATTACAAGAGCCTTTTTGATGTGAATTACATGCGTTTCATTTACAACTTTTGTTTTTATATATTTTTGTGTGTGTGTGTGTAAAATGTTGGCATCCTTAAAAATATTTTACCAAGTGCTTTCAGTACTTATCTACATTTGCTTGCTGAAACAATTTATTATTTCCAAGAGTATAAATTTTTGTGGCATACTTAATTTATTTGCTTGAAGCCTTCGTATGCTCTATAAACTACATTTGTTGTCTCATTTTTTTAATACTATTATTTATTTTTTTTGTGGGAATTGATTATAAATTGATAATAGACAGAGAAATGGGACTTGTGTATTTGTTGGAGAATAAAAAGAAAATAATGAAAAGATGACGCAAAAGATTGAAAAATAAATTGCTATTTTACTACTAGTTCCAAATGAATTCTCCACAATACTTATTTTTGTCTGACATAATTTATATCTAATGATGATGACAGCCGTCCAAATATTATTATTTACTTCCTGGAACACTTTTTTTTAGAAACCTGATAAATTCAATGTGGATTTGATCTCATTGTACTATTCCATGTCATGATGATAATCCAATTAGACTTGCCGTTTAGACGACGCATCCGACGAAGCCTACGAAGCCGCATCAAAAACAAGACGGAAATGAGAAATAAAAGGAAAAAGTAATTTGCGTCATACCTTTTGTTAATTGATAAATTGAGTAAAATATCTTATGTATATGTGCTCCAATATGTTAATATTATTCGCCTTCAAAACAAATAATCAGACATTGACAAAAATAACAGGAAAGGGCATGTTTGCAATAGAAATGCTCAGGTTAAAAAATGGATTTCATGCCATATGGAAAGGGTGATAAAATGTACGCGTTATCTCTTTGACACGCCTTCTTTTCATGTTAATATGCAATTCTGCTGGGATATGTAGGTACTTATCTACCATGAACAAGATAAACACACTATGAACAAATTAAAAAAAAATAATATAAACCAAAGTAGCCTAGTTTTTTATTGTTTGAATGTGTAGGATTCTTGGCGAGTGAAAGTGATGTGATGAGCATACATATTACATATTATTATGGATATTATTATTTTTGTTGCGTACATAAAATGCTGCAAAGTCTATGCAATATTTGAATAAAACTGCATTAAAAAAAGATTTTATGTACAAAAAAAAGTTATGTACAGCTACTTTGTTTAGATTTTTCTACTGTCCACATTCCACATGTTGCAATATCATGTTGGCTGCTATATCAGTATTGTTGAATGTTGTAATAAAATTTTCTTATCAACAGTTTTGTGTGTGCTCACATGTAAGCATGTTTGTGTATGTATATGGCACATGGTTGACAATTGCCAAATTTATATAAATATTAAATGTGATCAGGATTTTGCCGGATAGTGATTTATTAGTGACCCTAAAAATAATTCCAGGCCTGGAATGCTTTTCTCCATAGTATCATATAGCATCCAACCTCTTTCTCAAAGAGAGTGGATTTGGCTTTTAAATCAGCAAGTAAAATAATAAAAAAAGAGTATAGTGTGTCCATGATGCCATAACAACTCACAATATAACAACCGCGCATATTATCATGTGCCCAAAAATCTAAGCCCGTGAGATAAGTTAAATAATATACAAAATAATAAATAGATTACATGGTTTATACTGTATCGGTTTACTCTGCAATAATAATATACATAATTGAGCAGAGCAATGTTTTTTTGCCCTCTTTCTTTCTAGTAGACATATAGACAAGTAGACATTCACACACACAAAAGTAGGGAAAGTGAGACCAATATTTCTAATTTGATGCAGTTTCCTCTATACACTAATGTGACAACCTTATTAGTTCCAAGTATAGTAACCATGTGCCCCGCAAGCTGTACATTACTGTGTAGGTACATTGATATATTATAGATCTGCTGGAGTGGACAAATAATTTTAAATGGATTTTATATAGATAGATATGCTACTGTTATGTATTATTATTATTATTATTATAACATTATGCGACGTTGGAATAAAACAACACAAAGTTAAGTGAAACCTTAATTCTTTTGTGATGACAAAACATAAAGCTGTCACTTGCAGTCATTATTCTTAATAATCTGTGGAATCGTAAAACATGGCTTTATGTATAACGTCATCGTATGACTATTATGGGCGATTTCCTTATTTCTATCCAATTCTACCAATTCTTTTTCCCCAACACACATTACTACAACTGCACAGACTGTAGGTAGTATTGCATACATACATACCATGCATAATATGATATTCTTCTTCTTTCCTCTCTGCACTAGCCGAAAAGGACGAGAAGAACAAGACTTGGACTCCACTCAGAAAAAACGGAACGTTATCCCTGCAATCATATATCTAACAAAGTCTGTTTATAAGAATATTTGTGTAAATATTATGCATATACCAGATATCATAGTAAATGTCCTGTATTTCCTGTCATTGAAAGAAATAAAGAAATATTCCAGTACACACAACAGAGTAGAGGATCGCTTTTATTTTGATATTTTAATGTTCTCAATAATAAGAATGCATACAAAAGTTTTATGGTATATATACGTAGATACATATATATTATACATAAATACATTATGCAATTGCACTTATCAAAAGTAAAATAATAATAGTAATGCTCTCAAAAAAAAATATTTTGTCCTGTTTTCAATGGCCATTATTCCATGCGGAATAGTTTAGTTTTTGTATGAACCCCTGAAAGCCAAACCAATCTGCTCTCTTGTGTTGCTACTCCCGTTTTTTGTTGGAAGCTCTGCTCTTCTGGTACTCGGTTACACAACACAAGGCAAATTGAACGAGATGAATTGTATATTATAAAAAATAGAATCACAACTTATATAGGTATATATACATACTTAGATTCATATACGTACATATATATTTTTTACCAAGAGGCATTTACTTTTCTCCATTTTTTATCAGTAAAACAAGCAAAAAAATAAGGATGCTTGAAATTGTATACCTATATAAATGTATTATAGGTGGTGGTATGTGTATAAATGTATATTGTATACCATGTACTCTTTTGAAGAGGAACATTTCAGCTCCAGTGGCCTCCAGCAATATTAGCAATTATTTTCAGATATGCTATATATATATCCTCTGCTCCTGCTGCTGCCGCTGGAAAAATAAAATCCTCTAGTCAGCAGATCAATGTCCTTTTATAGTTCAATGATTGATTTCCTTTTTTGTAACATCAAGTTTCAATGTACATAAGAACATATATATGTGTGTACACATAGTATACATAATAGGTAGGCTACTACAACCATTTCCTGCTTTCTTTTTTTTTGTTACTTTAAACAATCCAAAAAAATGAAGAATCGTGAGTTATACATCCCGGAAGATAATCCCAATTCACATAACACATTATATACCAAAGTAGTTTTTTACTGCCTATAACTCTAATAATAATAATAATAATAACAATAGTAATAACGTGTGCACAAAATATAACATTCACCATCATCGCAGCGTAATAACATAAAATGCACATACGTGATATATGTGAGTGCACAAATATAGTCGTCTACTTATTTATATCCAGCAATGCATCATCATCATCATCATCATCATCATCATCATCATCATGATCCGCATCAAACGAAAAGAAAATTACATTTTCAGTTCACCGAGAAGAAAAACAACAACTTTCTCTACAAAAATATAACCAGATTGTTTTTGACGTTTCTATTTCTTTCTTGTTAAAGATGATTCAATAAAGCGTCATTGTCTACTACTGTTTATTTTCTCTACTACACAACCAGACCAAAAAAAAAGACTGGTGATTTTTTTTCTTTTGCGAAAAGAAAAGAGGAATTCGAGTACTCAGAAAAAAGAAGAAAGAAAAATGTGGTAGACTAAAGAAAGGGAGAAGTGCTTTTAAGGTATACAAAAGGTAGGGAAACTTGATAAAAATGGGATACATAAATAGTTGAATTGTGTATGTTTGTGTGTGCTTTGTTGTTGTGCCGGGCTGTAAAAACGAGTGTCTTTATGGACATTACATTTTGTGGAGAGCATAAGTACATTTCACGTACCTATATGTATACTTAGTTAATATACATACCTTGTTTGCTCCCCCACACACACACACATAATATAAGGTTGAGGTAGTAGTTGTGTAGGTATTTAAGTATGACGAGGTAAATAATGTGAGCAGTGAGCATACCGCAGGAGCTCTCCGCACAAAAAGAGTTGAAGTTACTAAAAAATTCTCGTACACAAGAAAACCACAGAAAATACTGCGGTGGTACATTGGCGGTGGTTGGTGTATTTTACGTTACCTTGTGTCATTTTACCATACACCACATTTTCCCTTTCAAATAAAGATTCACATTCTCTCCCTTTTTGTTATGTTTTTTCTGCTGCTGCTGCTGCTGCTCCTTTTTCCAGTCTCAGTTTTTATTGCAAAGTGATGACTATAACATTGGTTTAGGTTTGTTGAAGCACACTTGAGACTTGTGCACAGAGAAAGAGAGAGAGTCTTTGAAAATCTGAGCAGAAAGTCGTAAAACAAGTGAATTCGAATGATTTTAAAGCACTTGTCCTCATCTTCTACGGAAAAGCTACTACCACCTTTTGCTTAGAAAATATCTCCTCTATGTATTCAGTTTAGTTTAATTTTGGAAGAAAAAAAATCTCATACATGTGAGCACACACAGAACAGCACAAATACACTTTATTTTCTCTCTCTGCCTCTCTCTTTTTGGACGGTATTTTATATCGTTATTTACACTTTGCTAGGCGTTAGAAGTTTGCCCATATAAAATGAAAAGTTTTTTAAAGCCTTCCCAACACATACAAGGACGATGAGAGTATACAACGAGGAGTGTGTGCAATAAACACTTCACCATTAATACCTTGTATTTCCATTTTATTTTAATGTTAGTAAAGAAGAGAGAGAGAGAGAGAGGGAATGTGTGGGGACAGATCCATTGCCGCAGAAATAGTGTAGTGTACATGTATGTATTATTTTATTATGTGGGCTGAGTAGCACAAAAATTTTATTACATGACGAAGAAGAAGCTTAAAGAGCTTTTAGTAGATGATGACGATAATAATGATACGTTGCCGGGTTCCCGCTCTTGGTGATGTATAAAACATGATTATTGCCTATTAAACGAATACTTTTAAATTCACACTGCGCTGCTACTATCCTTCCTCCCTGAAATCCTTCCATTTTCAGATTATATGGTTTACATAAAACACTTGTTTATGCTTAATTCGCTCATATATTTGGATTGTAAAATTTTCCAGATCCTTCTTCCAAGTTCACTCACACCCACCTAATCAAAATAATCCTATCCATCCAACAAAGGAATTTCTAGGCGCAAGTCAACACGCTGCTGCTGCTGCATTTTGTAAATTCTTAAACGGCTAACTTATATAGCTATTCCATTTTGTATCTTTAAAAAAAATAGAAGTCACACGAAAAAAAAACTAACGGGAATTTTGTTGCGCATTCTAGA
Organism: Paronellides praefectus; assembly: GCA_027744595.1. Taxonomy (NCBI): domain Eukaryota; kingdom Metazoa; phylum Arthropoda; class Collembola; order Entomobryomorpha; family Paronellidae; genus Paronellides; species Paronellides praefectus. The sequence continues at coordinate 9,246 of JAITYZ010004163.1, forward strand.
ATGCAACTATGAACTTCTGAATTCTTTCAGTCTGCTTGCTGCATCTTGGCAACCAGATGAATCCATACTAACATGCATTGTACATCTAAGGTCTCGGTTGTCAGTAGTTTACAACGTGTAATAATAATAATATTATTACTCAACTGAAAAGCAAGAGGTAGTAGTGGCACGGTTGTTGCAGCCTGCTCCAGATGATCTGTTATTCACTACATTCAACAGATGCGTTTGTTATTAAAGTACAGCAGATGTGGAGCTCTTATCTGTTTTGTCTTAATTTGTTAAGGGTCAGGGTCATTATTATTATTATCATGATATCATATATAAAACACAAGACACAGTAATGTCTTTATATGCACGTATGTATGCTGAGCTGGAATGGAATGCTCTCTCCCTTGTTTCCATTCACTGACTTGTGGCATGATCAGGGAGGAGTGCGCTCATTGAACTATCAAAGTTGAGGCGAAAAATAAAATAAAAACTTTGCTGCCAGACCAGACGGAAGGAAGCAGGAGGGAGGGGGATTTTTCTTGGTATTTTCTCTTTGGTAGTATTGGAGTGGTACATTTTTTGGATGTTGTAATAAAATTGCACTTTTGTCCACATATTGTTGACCACAATCCTCATTATTCTCACAGGATGAGTTGGATATATTGTACTTTTACTCTGCTCCTTGTATGCGTTGTCCACTTGGCTCTCAAACAGAAACTCTACAAATTCCTGTGCAGCAATGAGTTTTGAGCGCAATCATGATGACCATGCAAGAATGAATAACGTGCTACCACCCCTTGCCACCCCACCATGCAACACATCAACGACAACCACCACCACATCGTCACTACTGAGAATAGTAATGATAAAAGAAACAGCAAAAGGCTATAGGTATATAAATAAAACTATAAAGTAATCGTGCCATCATCAAGTAAACAGCAACAAATCCAGGGCAGCACCACCGCTGCTCTATGTATGTATGACCCAGCTTCCTCCCTCGTTTCCTCCTTCCTAAAAGCCACCACCACTATCAACATCATCATCATCACCACTGTCTATGGAAGAGAAGACTCATTCACGAGAAAGTAATAAAATTTCTCGAGCATTGTGTGTGCCATGACGCGACGCGTTTTTCCTGTCTTGATGATGATGATAATATGTAGTTGTTGTTGTGGCAATAATGGTGGTGAGTGAGCGAGTTTCACTTTTGGCTTTTCGAATTAAACTTCCGGCTCATTTTCCGTCCAAAGTCTGGATGTAACATTCAGCCAACCACTGGAACTGTAACAATCCTTCAGAAATCCTTCACGAGTGACGACGACCACTACCATTCCACCACCACCACCATCGTCGTCGTCGGCGGACAGTAATTACGAAGAACAGACAATTGCAAATAATACAAGCAAGCAGTTTTCTAATGCTTTTAAGGCGTATCGTCTCATAATGGTCGTCAAACAGTTTTCCCTTCCATGACAAAAGTTAGCATTTTTCATTTTCACGAAAAATCCTTGAACACACATAGCTTCCTCGCTTGCGTGAGTTGGAAGTTTATTGCATTGATTTTCTTTTCCCCTCCTTCCTGCCTCTTCCTTCTGAAATTACTGAATGAGAGTTTAATTAGTGACGGTATGCAAACTTGCCCTTGAACATTTTGAACAATCGTTTAATTCCCCCTTCCCAAGATGATCCTGATAGTCATATAACTTTTGTTCAGTCTCAAAGTTGTAATAATAACCCAATCAACAACTTTTTTCATTTATCACGCAATGCTCAGGATTTTCAATAGGGGGTAATTACTGACTTGACAACCAGGATGATACTTCTGTTCACAGCTCTCTGCTTGTTTGTTGCATGTATCTTGCATCATCCACTGTGTGAAAACTTCATTTCTAAAACAATAAACTGCACAAACTAATTTGCGGCTGTTGATGATTAGCTTGTGCATCTAAAAACAGACACAAAAACAAAACATTACCTAACAAAAGGTATGTTATCTGCTGCGGTATTCTATGGTAGCATCATCATCACAGCACTATATGCTTTGTTACATAGCAACCATTTCTATTTATCATATTTTCTTAATATTAAGTTTTTGCGTTGCCATTATGGACCTAGATTTATGCTGGCTAGCGAGTTTATACTACAATGCTCTGTAGACAGTTACATCTCCACACAAAACAAAGAATATCAATTCAAGCAACTCACAGTTACAGTTTTGATTGCACATGTCTGTCAAACTCTCTGACAAATTGAAGTTATTGTGATGCATTTCCTTTTCTTAATGACATTACATTGACTTGACGTCCAATGTTGTATCTACACAGGATCAATTTCTATTGTGTAAAAAAATCTATTGTTGATTTAACTTGTTATTTTTTTCTTTTCTTCAAAAAAAAATTAGCTGGCAAATATATTCTATTATGTGGCTTGACTCGTCATCGTATTTGAGTAAACAATGCACATAATGGGAGTAGTGCAATGCTGGTAGTGAAGCCTTGGATGGTCATGTTTGTATAAATCAATCATTGAAGTGCTGGCTTTATCCACCCTTCCTCCTCTGTTGCTACTGCAGTATATGTATGCATATGGCTCCATTACAAATGTAAGTATAATACTTTGTATTAGAAATGGTTCCATTTTTTGGCAGTGTTGTGTAGGAAATAATGAAAAGCTGTACGAGAGGGTCTTCCTCTCTTGAGTTGATTTAGATGAAGCCTCAGAGCTGCTGATGGCCACTTCTGTTCCAGTCAGATAAGTTGCAATGTTCAGACTAATGCATGGCATTTGGACCCTTTTTTTAACCCGGGTTTCATTCAATCTGCTGAAATTTTGTTTTCACAAACATTAATGTAATCTGGACTTGGCCCTTTCCAAAGAAATAACCTTGTTTATCATTATCATCCTTTAATCTTCCTTCTTCACTTTTCCATACAAAACTATATTTGTATGATTGCGTTCACAACTATGAAGGCCGCGTGTAAAACAGCCATAAAAATTCCCTCTATTGTTTTCCATATTCCAGTGTTTGTAATTTGCTTTAATTACTCGTGTGTGATAATTGTTCACTGTTGTTTTCAATTAATTTTTATACGCATTCTACACGAATTAATGTGTTACAGTCAAATATAATTGCTACACAGAGTAGATTGAAAACTAGTATTAATTCATATAGGTATTCGCTGTTATTAACACAAGAGAGAATAATTACACATTGGGAAGTTATTTGACTGAGCTTATTATTATCATGGCTTGCTTGTTTCATCAAAATGATGTAGGCATGTAATATGTATGCTCTACCTGCTTCTGAATATTTAAATAATGTATTATGTTCCTTCCAGAGTGGCTACGTTCTCTCAATTTTTATTATTAATTTCATGATTTCATCACCAAACAAACCAAAAAATAGGATAGCAACATAAATAAATAATGTTAAAAACCAGAGAAAACTGGGTTGAAATGGTTGGGAAGGGAATGACAGAAGGATTGGCTAATTTTAGAGGATTACGTGATGATGATAATGGATAATTTATGCGCGTGAAATGAGGTGATGTGAATTGAAACTGTCAGAGAGATTCCACCTGACAGGATAATATAGCCTGCTTTCTTATATGTGGCGATTTAATTTGATCATGTTGTGAGCTCACAGCAAGAAGCAGTAGTGTATTCTCATTCTCGGAAAAAAAAATAATAACAATAACAATAAAGCCGTTTAAACGGAACAAGTAACTACCGAAAGGTTCGTCGGGAATGGTGTGACAAATAATTTAAACGTTACGGTGAAGAAAATAGTTTAAACGCTAAGGCCACGACAATAGCT
>JAITYZ010004164.1:0-10968 GCA_027744595.1 Paronellides praefectus
ATAATATTTTCTCTTTTTTTGAAACACTTTGTACACACTGCGCTATATCGTAATATACACAATCTTTCACTAAATCCGTACAACGAAGAAAATCATGTAGATAGTTTTGTGGTGCTGGTATACATAGAGTACCTCCCACGCAAAAATGCATAAACTTTTTCTCAAAACTAAACGTTTTATCAAGATGATACAATTTCTCTCTACCGTCTACTAAATATGTATATAGGTACCGTATTTACTGCATTCTTCGTTTTTCTTTCGTTTTCTAACCTTTGCGAATTTTCTTTTATGCGAGAGATGATTTTTTTTTCAAGATTCATTTCATATTATTTTATGCGATCGCATCATCACACACCATTCTCATCATCGCAATATAGAAATTAAACTACATACACACATATTATTTTATATACGTCACTGTTTCAGGTAGCACGGTGTCTACTGACTTGGAACATCCGCAAAATACGTGAAACTTCGCAACTCGTATGGAGTTGCAGATGATGTATTATTGTTAGCTTTATTAGCTGGCACCTTATTACCGTGGCATGACGTACTCGTGACGGATGATGATGATAATAAGCCAACCTCGCGCTTGGGTCCCTATCTGACTTTCCCAATGGCATGAATAGGATTTTTTGACGGATGAAAGTTTGACTGTTTGCTGGCATGCTGGAAAGATCGTAATTTATTACAAACATTTTCACCACGGTTTTCAGCGGATTGTAGAGCGTTACTTGGAGGGTTCCACGACGTGGTACAGGGTACACTGTAGGAGATAATGTCACGTGAGCCTGTGAAAAATAACACATAAAATAGAAAAGAACATCAATCATTTTATTTAAAAAAAATACATTAACTTAAATATGGTATGTGTAGCAAAAAAAATTGTACATTTATTTTTCATTTGCATACAATTTTGGTAACTTGTCATGATATACTTTTATGATGATGATGCATGTAAAAAGACACGCTCATATCTCAAATGGTAAAAAACTGAAAACTCTGCTTGAATAAACCACATGAAGAACCCCAGCACCTCTATATCTACTCATTTCCCATAAAAAACAATTTGTTTTTTGCAGAGTTGGCGTATTTTCACTAATGAGCCAAAATCATTCAGTTCATTTCATCGACAATCTTTACTTGTCATCAATATCACAAATCTCCCTCTTTTCAGTCATTAATTATAAAGTTATTATTGATAAGGGGGAGAGCTGTCGTGTTACAAGCTTCTCCTTGAATGATATTGATAATCAATTTATTTAAAAGGTAAAAACATTTTACAGTTTATTCCCAACCAGATATAAAAAATATGTACTCAAGAGGCTCTGATTCCTTCCTGTGAATACTATCACTACTTCCGCCTGTTTTCTTGTTTCGATTATCAGAAACACAAGCATAAAAATCTTTATAGCGTCATGATTTATTTTGCTCGTCCACCTTTCTCACATAAATATATTTTTGTTCACATGTACATACATATGTACCTACACAAGTACACATGCCTACACATGCAAATATCTCTCAATTCAAGCAAATATGTTTTGCAATCGCAGAGATTTTGTTTATTTTCCGATTCTCTAGGAAGCTCAAGGTAAATGGTTTTCTTATTTTCGCATGCAAAACTCCAAATCACAACATCGCTTCATAATAATAATAACCTACTGCAGTTTTCGCATAACGGAAACCCACGAAGGAAGGATAACATTCCTTCTGACTAGCTGCGTGAGTGAGCTGAACTATATGACTACTATTCTACATATTTTTTTGTCAATCAATAAACTTGTATCGTTGAAGAAGAAGAAGAAGAACTGACTCTATAAATACAAATGCATCATTCCAAACAAACAACCAATAATCCAAAAAGCTATGTAGAAAGATTCTCAAGGTGTATTTTTTTGGTTATCAGCAGCAAAAAATCTGAACAAGAAAAAGCCACATGAATGAGAAAAATTGGTATAAACCAAAAATATAAATATACACACAGCACACACATCTCTTTCCATTAAATAAACAATTTTAATCCATAAAAACAACACAACCATCATTTAACGAAACATCCACTCATCTCATGTTCTGCTGTTTATTAACACATGTGTACCACTCTCAACTCTCAACACAAACCTTTTATTTTCACCAACGCATGTACCCCAACCAGCACAGCATAGCAAATCATTAGTAGTTTTTTTCCTAGTCCTAAATCCCTTTCGCAATCTCTTTTGCATACATCATCAAGCCATCAGCTCATATCATCGTCATAATGGCATATTTTCCTGTGTTTTTATGCAAACATCATGCAAGTTCATTCCTTCTCTTCCTCATCAACATTTTTGATATTTCTATTTAAAGTCAACATGACACTTTCCAAAAAGCCAAGCCAAAAAAGTACCAGTATAAAAACAAAAGCTTTCTCGTTTATTCTAGCCAAATGGCCTGCTTACGTAGAAAATGAAGCTATAGTCACGATGATGATGTGATGATGATGATCATGATTTTGCTTATTGAACTTGTTCAAAGGAAAAGTCAAGTGGTACGTAGTGGCATAATGTTTTGTAGAATCCTCCAAAAAAAAGCATTATACCAAGCGTCATTTCATTTTATTTTTTGCTGTTCCAAGTGTTTGCACACCATTTCATTCGGAATACACACCAATCTCAATCATAATAAATAGTTAAACTTCAAGCCTCAATTCAAAACATGGTTAGTACAGATTTTTTAACCAGTAGTGTGAGCAAGCAAAAAACAGCAAAACTTTACAGTAAATTCCAAGCTGAGCTTATATGCTCAGGGCCAAAAATAAGAACGAAACATGATAATATTGCAGTACAAACATATATATATGCAATATTTACCCTTTCATTTCATTCTCAGCAGTCAATATTCACTTTTTTGCCACTTGGCTGCCTACAAGAGTAATAATAACAGCTAATGTTTTGACTTTCCTATATTAGCTGTACATTTTTGATTGCTCTCGTTTTCTTTTTCACATTCGGATTTTTATTATGACCTCTTAAATATTTATGCATAATGTGCACATACCTACCTATGTATATGAGCATACCTAATACGGGCACGCGAGTAAACTGACAAGTTTCCTTGAAAAAAGCTACATATTATGTACCCGTTACTTGTGAACATGAGTTAAAGATTTTTTTCTTCAAAATTCTTACTAAGCCAGTTCATTTCTCATTGCCAATCAAACAATGGTAAAAGCTTTTAAAGTAGGGAAATGTGCAATTTAGCTTAAGTAGTAGCAGCAAAAGTAGTTCACGCCTTACGCTTTAACAAAGATATATGTTTCCAACCAATTTCCAAAATTTGTTGTTTGTGCCACTGCTGCTGCAAATAAGCATTGGTAGGTACATAAGCAAACAAAGTACACATGCATATTCCATAGGAATGCTTTTCCTAATGAAAGTAGTACTAATTTAAAATATAGATCACGCAGCAAAAGGGCTATTTGCCAAGTATCAGCAGCAGCAGCAGTAAGTACATAAGATTTAGTGTACAACTGTAAGCGACGATAAGAACAAAACGAGCTTTCTCATAAAAATTGAAACCCTGTCTCTATTGCTCTACTCTGACTTTTTTGTGCTCTGTCGGTGGTGTTTTTGAGTCAGTATTTAATAGTCACTACTTCTATCATCATTTGAAATAAAAACGTGCTGAATTGCTGACTGAAAGAGATAACATTTGAACACGAGAAAATTTTAACCTCGAAAAATCTATCTAAATACCTAATCTGAGTGACTGCCACCAAAAACACATTTAAACCATTTTTTTTACTTGCTATCCCTGTCGACCCGACGATTTTTTCTGTTTAAATTATCTTTTTCTCTCCTGAATCTACAAAAAAACCAACATAACCACAGATAAATGCATAATATGATGCAACTTTGTACAAAAAGGTAAGCTTCCTACATAGATATCCTAAAGCACATACTATAAAAAATGAGCTTACGTAACACTGCAAAATGGAATACAATAAAAAATAATACAACAACTCAATGTGTTTTATCTACTCAAAGTGAAACGCTGTCTGTCTGACGAAATAAATGTGCCATGATCATGATGATGAGAAACGTGGAAAATAAATCGTATATAGAGTTCACCCGTCCATCCATCCCCCACTATCACATGTATTTTTGGCACACACATAACATAAATAGCATTATCAGCATTCATTCCGAAGTCCAAAGTGTTCCAATTGAGCATCCATGCTTATTAGCAAGAAAAAGCTGTGTAATAAATAATTTGAATTGCTCGCCGACTGCCTACTTGTATTGCTTATAAAAAAGCAACGTTTAATGTATAAAGAGATGTGTTTTTCAATTTCATGAGTATTTCATGTGCCCATATTGTGCTGTGCTACTAATGGTCTTTTTATGGATTCTTTTGAGTCCAGTAAAAAAAGAAGAAGAAAAAAAAAGATGAGAGAAAAGAAAAGAGGCAAACAAAACATCATACAAAATACCAGAGAGCCGACCAGCGCAGCGTAACAAGCTGCTAATAATAATAATATGCATTGCAAATGGATAATACACTTTTTTGTATGGTTTTCTGTTTGTAATTTGCAACAAAAAAATCTTTAAAGTCCAAAAACATGCTTTGTTGTCTGTTGCTAGCTGTATCTCTTCTTTTGTGTTGCACTACAAGTTATACAATAATAAAAAATACTCATTTTCACAAGAATATATAAATATGTATACCTGCTGTACGAAACAAGAAATGAGTTCACATAAACCCAAAATATTGCATGGATCAGCAGAGAACTATCTCTGCTCATATTTTTTTTGTTGCTGCAATGACAATGAGATTAGAGCTAGATAATAGAGTACAGAGAATAAGCGTGTGTGAGACGCGAGACCACGTGAAAGCATAAAAAAAGAAGAATCAAGGTGAGATGCGAATAGAGGTAATTAACATGAGCCAAGGTCTTTTTTTACATACTTTTTTTGCTTGCTGCCTGCCATCAACCACGTCATATATGAACAATGTGTACCTAATTACAGCAACTTTCAAGCAAACAGCATGCAGCATAATATATACAGGATCAAAAACACATAATATTATTATGCACATTTAAATGGCTGCTTCTTTTTTAACAGCGAGCTTGCTTACAAATTTTTTTATGCAAAAACGACATTTTTTGTTGAGAATAATAATAATAATAACAATAATAAGAAGCAGAAGGTATTAACAACAATCTATACTTCACAGGTTGCTGGCAGACAGAGAGGGACATGGGATTTTTATTGCGTATTAGGCACATGTTATTATTATTATGGCAATGATGATGGTCGCACTGCTGCTGGTCTCTACTACTATTTATCTTGTTACCAGATTTGGTTTGGTTGGGTTTATGCTTATTCTTTTTTTTTGCTGTGGTGGAGTGAGTGAAGATGATAAAAATATTAGAATACTGGTTGTACTCTCTCATAACAACTTGCTACAGCAAAACACCAAAATATAAACATGGGAGAATTGCGAGAGGTTTAGAGAGATTCACGAGAATGGATGGTTGAATTCATGCTTTCATGCCCCTTGCACATGATCACGATCATATATTTGTACACAGTCAACAGTAGTCACATATTTTTAGCATATCATGAAAAATTTTATGCAAATGAATGTTTTTTTGTAGACTAATATTTAAAGGTTAGATTTCAAAAACCAGAGAATAAATGTTGAATATTGATGATATTGCTTTTGGGAAAAAAATAAGAGTTTAGAGAGAGAGAAAAACTTACAGAGTATGGCGATGAGACTCTGTCGTTATCACAGAATGTGTAGAAGAACACGGTGACGGGGAGTTTAAAATTATGAGAGGATCCCACGTCCACTTCAGCAGTGAATCCTTCCACGGTCGACACTGGCTCAATGCGTCCATTCAAAACTGACTCTTCAAATGAACCAAGAAGGGATTGACTAGGCTCGGATAATCTATGAAATAATTTAATTAGTTTATCAAGCGGCCATTTTGTACCAAGAAAAATGTATGAGCAAGCAAAACTTATAAACCAAACGGTTATTATTCACGAGTCAATAAGCCAATGAAAAAAGTCAAGTGATGAAGATGACGTAAGAAAATCAAGAATGAATGTTTTACCTTTGTCCATGGAAATGAGGACAGCCCATTGCCCTTCCCCGACTACATTTGGCTATGAGACTGGAGTCGAAATCAAACCGACCTGCAGTTACAACAGCCGCAGTAGTAGTATTTGTCAATCCACATCTTCGAATTGGCGCAGGGCTGGATGTGAGTGGAAGCCCACTCTTATGGAACACTTGACTCGTTGCTCGGTTGAGACTCGATTCAAACTGTAGCTTTTCACGGAGGGTAGGAATTTTGCTGACATTTGGTTGCTGTTGCTGATGATTCAAATCACCCAATAAAAGTACCTCTTTGGTAATGGTCATTGTAATTGCTGTCATCTTTTCAATAATGGAAGCAGAATTTGTAGCCGTTGAAGTAGCAGCACCATTACAACTTGCATTACTATTGCTAGAACCACCAGCATATGAGGTCACATCCGTATCCTCTTCGTTTCTAACTTGACTTACGTCAGGAATGCCAATCCGAAGATTCTATAAAGAAAATGGCGATAATGGGATAAAGATGGCTTTATGAATATTTACGGATCAATTACCATATTCGTGCAATCTTGAAAAAAATAGCTTCTTCGAATCAAAAAACCTACACATCATTTATGACATGCTATGCCATTGCCACAATACATTTTTACGTACTATTATTAAAGTAAAGCGCATAAAATGTACATTAAGATGTAAAGTTTTTATAGTTTACCTTTGGCCTACTACGATGAGATGATGATCCATTATTACCACCGCTTGCATGGCTACGTCGACTTCGCCCACCTCTAAATCGTATCCGTACACCTGACGCATTCTCTTCTCCACCGCCTCCTCCTCCTCCTCCTCCTTCGTTCTCCCCAAGCATGCCACCATAAATCATTTGCTGAGATTTGTTATTTGAATGATGATGATGATTACGAGTTGTTGAGGATGAAAGACATGGCTTTGTAGTATTTGTAGTAGTAATACTATGCGAATTTGTAGTCATTGGGGTGCTGGTAGTCATCATGGTTGAGTTAGCTGCTGTTGTAGAAGGAGAAATAATGTGAGATGGAACTGGAAGCAACGGAAAATTTTCCATTCTTGGTAAAGAGTCCACCGTGACCTACATTTTCAAAAAAAAAATGCAAATTACGCGTTACATTTCAAATCCCAAAGTCAAGTCAAAACATTCAAGATGAATGCTCATGTAGATAATAACGTATTCAGTATTTGGCTTTTTGTCGTAAAACGTGTCGTTATATCACTTTTCTCATTCCAAAATGTAACAATCTTATCTCATCGTATCGTCGCATGAACAGGTCATTTAAATAAATCGAGCATTTTTATGATTCAATCATTAGCAAAGAACGCAGAGGTCCATTATGCAATAAAATAAAGAGACACAAGTTTTGTCACACAAGCCATCAAATAAGCATGTCGTAATGAACCAAGATTCGTGTACCTAAATCAATTTGTGTGAAGTGTGTGACTATGAAAAAAATGTATGCATAGTCTATTCAGTGAAGTTTTGGTTGAACAAAAATGTAGAATGCTCATTTGTTGTACTTACTTTGAGAATCCATTTGGTACTGCTCCGTGGACCTTTGCTCCAACCCCTATGCTTCTGATGGTGATAGTGAATATTGCTGTGATCCCAAAACGACTGACTTTCCAAAGCGACGGCTGGAAACTCATGTCGATCCCATCCTTCTTTGACTCCACCACAACCACCGCTGCTGGTTGTCCCACTATCGATTCTTACTTTCCATGCGGAAGTGAATTCCTTCTTTTTTGATAACCAAGCCGAGAGTTGACTAAAGTGGAGGTATGATCTTAACGCATGGTGCAAGTTTCGTGGGGTCATCAGAGGCACTCCGCCAGTTTTAGCAGGCTCACTTCCTACTCCTGGTACAGCAGCAGCAGCAGTTCCAGCTTCAGTTTCTTCTTGAGGAACCAGGGTCACTCGCCATTTTTCTATGAGCACCTCATTTTGCTCAACAAAGTTTCCTCCCCCTAATGATTCGGATGTACTCCCACCACCACCACCTCCGGTTGAAGAACCCGATAACATGTTGTTGTACTCATTTGTTGTATTATTGCTATTGTTTGCAGCTACTACAGCCGCGGCTGCAGCATGTTTTGAAGGGGTCAACACAACGTCCAGGGAGAGATTGGAAGGGTCGGACATTAATAGAAATTGTAAAGATGCGAGTTGACGACACTGAAAAATGAAAAGATAAAAATGTAGATGCATGTCAAAGCAGACGACGGAGAAAAAGTCATTTCGGAAAACGTATAAAAACAACAAAAAAGAATGGTGATATGATTAAATGAGAAGTTCAACAGCAGAGTGTAATCCAGGACAAATATTTTTTTGCACAACGCTATATTGCGTTCTCCTGTCTGTATTTGTATTACTTTTTGATAAACGTTTCGCTTCAGGTTGCTAACCCGCCGTCCATCCATATACCTATTTAGCAAACTTGACTACATGACTATGTCCACAGGTTTTGCTCGTTGTTCGACACGCATCGTCATGAAACTCATGAAAAAGACTTTTTTGATGCAATAATCGATCAAGCCACAGAAATGCCGGTCATAGACTTTTCATAATCCAATTTTCAATGGATCAAGGCAAACGGTGGTACAAAAAAATATGTGTGTAAGTATTCATATATGAATACTATAAATTATAATGACGTTCACAAATAAAGCTGGATAATACCGGTGAGGATAGACAATGTATGGAGTATATACAAATATTTTTTTGCTTACCAAAGGATTTGACTCAAAATCACAGAAGTGCGGCACACTCTTGAAAAGACTTGTACAATGGTCCCCTTCCAAAAACCCTTTGGATTGTTTATAATCAGGTAACCTCCCCTCCAGGATCTGTATTCCAAGACCCAAAAGAAACTGCACAGGGGTTTTAGGATCCGGTGACACAGACATTATAGCAGGGAATGGAAAGGGTGATCCTCCTCCTCCTCCCCCAGAAGTAGCAGCCCTTATCATCATCTCCTCCTCTACTGCGCTTGGTGACAACGGAGAACTTGCTGTTGAGGATTCAGAGGAAGAGTCAACCAAGACTCCTCCTTCCCCGACTGAGGTCGATGTTGCTGCTCCTGCTACTGCTGCTGCTGCTGTTGATAACAACTGTGTTGATGATGATGATAACATTGTTGAAGCAGGGATAAGAGATGATGCGGAAAAGTTTGTACGTTCTACTATCTTTTGCATCATGTTTGCTTGAATACTTTTTTTTCTTCTTTACACAACAATTAACCAATTTTAGTGGCCCGTTAAAATATAGGTATATAATATTTATACAGCGATGATGATTTTAATAATTTTTCGCACACGTTATTTTTTCTCGTGGAAATAAAAATAGAGTATCTTTATCTTATCTTTAAAAAATAACTTTTTTTCTTCTTGTTTCTCTCTGCCTTGCAGAAATTTTTGTTGATATATTTCTCCAAGCTTGATCTTATCTCTGACGACCCTTTAAACAGTTACGTTACATTCTATACAGGTTATTTCATCATCATATTAACGGATACTCTGGTTATCAAACTAACCTTTTCTTATGTGTAGGTAGTAGTAGGTACATACATTATACACACGCAACAGTAGTATAATATCAGGAGAGGAAACACATAATTCGTACCTTACATTTACATAATTTTATTTTTTTATAGTGTTCGTGAGTTACAATTGATGCAGTTATGCAAATGTAGAGCATTTACATAGCTTCCATTCTTTTTCCCTACTTCCCTCTTTCTGAATAACTTTTACAGTTAACCTACCTATCCACAATGTAGCTCTTAAAAAATAAAATTGTGTTCCATCCACTTGGCTTCCCGTCGCTCGTGTGTGCTTTGTTGCCTGCTATACAACTATACCATCGATCTCCTTCTCTCAGCAGAACGCACGGTTTTTTTTCTAGGTCCAGCCGTCCAGCTCACTAAAACCCGGAATTTACACGCTTGCTACAATATATATATTTTTTGTCCGCCTGCCTAACAACAAAGTATGAATGCATGGGCTTTTTCCTTCCATAATACAAACATACCTTGTTTCTCTTTCTCATGTGTGACCTTAAATGCTTTCAGACATGACACAAAGGACTTTCATTCCTTCTCATCAGCAGGACTGCTGGTGGTGCTGGACCTAGCACAGTTAATCCTACCCACACCACGTAGCGTAGCACTCTTTTTATGTTGTTCAAACACTGTGCCCAGGGGTAGCATTGAAGTAAATTGAAAAATATATTGGTGCAATGTAATTTTTATTATACTTTCTCTTTGTTTCCGCTACATGGTAGTTGTGATGTTGATGGTGATGTTGTTGATGATGATGATGATCACGGCATGACTCATTCACCCACAATATTACTACACACCTTGCTGCTTTGTCTCTGGTTGCAAAGAAAATAATATTCCATGAAACAATGTTCCTCTTTAGGTACACAATTGTGATATCATTAAATTGTGGATATTTAAACGCTAACTTGAGAAATAATTATCATAAAAAACTCTTAAATGGTAAAAATGATCGAGTTCATTTCTTTGTGCATGAAAAAATAAATAAATAACAATTTAGAGATGTGTGTAAAGTGATAAAATAATAATAAATATTTCGTTAACTTAATAACAAAGATAAGAAACAGCAAAACTAATCATGATCACTATTTTATAATATTTGCATTCAAGCAAACAAAGTTGAGAGTTTTCCCTCCTGTGTTGCTTGAGATTAACTAATATTAACTTTCTTTCTGCTGCTGGATTAATAATTGTTCAACCAAAATAATATGAGAACACAAGGTCCTTTCTTCTTCTTCTTCTTCCACACTCAAACAATGTTGATGAAGACCCTGTTGTTCACCAACAG